>JAPTHN010000138.1:451460-492347 GCA_026936325.1 Platynereis dumerilii
TTTGTTTTCGCCATTAAATCTGCTGTTTATGGATTTGGAGTCTCACTGACTCTACCTGCTGCAGTGAAAATAGGTTTGCGCACTTGGGAAATATGAATGGTATTCTTGAGGGTACAATAGTTCAAATCCTGCTCTCTGATTGCTCTATAGACAGGAAGTGTGTCAGAACTTGTGATTGGACATGATTTTCACTAACACCAAATAAATGTAAAAGTTTGGTAACAATCGAAATCACAACCTTTTAGATTATGGATTAATATGTAAATGGCACAGCCATGAAATTCGCGCAGCTCTTAAAATGTTTTTTTTTAGGACTTATGGTTTTACCATAACTTTCATTAAATTCAATGTATGAAAGGCAGTTATGTTACTGTTTCAAAGAAATTGAAAGACGGATACATTAAAAAGATAGACAGAAATTTACCTATACTAGAAACTATTAGAAAGATATAATAGATTTAAAAAAAGAATATATAATTCATACAGTCATACTGTTCTGTGGTAGCAAATACGAGGGGTTTTCCAAAAGTTCTGTCCAACTAGTCATAACTTTTGCTAGATTTGATGTAGAAGCATGAAATTTGGGTCAGATAATACTGACGTAATTTGCAAATAACTCACAAAAAATCAGATCATATCAATACAAATAAATGCCTAATCTGTTGCTATGGAAACCAGAAGTCCTATTTTGACTTTGACTCATTTTGGCCCAAAATCGGGATCATTTTCAAATTACTTCAATATCAGCTGACCCAAATATCATATTTCTGTGTAAAATCTGACAAAATTTAAGTTATGACTGGTTGGACAAAACTTATGGAAAACCCGATCGTAAAGTACTAAATGTCTGCGAAACATCAACAGTGATCTTAATATGAGGACAATGAGGCATTGATGTTTTAAGGGATATCAGGTTGGAGGAAATGCACTCAGTGTCTAGGTCATTATTTTAAGAATTTGTGAAATACTAGGGATTATTTTTAATAGTTTTTTTCCGTATCCCTGGTAAAAATTACATTTTTTGAAAAGATATGGTGAATCTTTGTCTATAAAGGTACCCTGGGCCGCCTTTCATGACTTCTGGTTTCCATGGAAACAAATTAACAATTTATTTTTGTTTCTATGATCTTTCTTTTTGAGAATCATTTGCAAATTACTTCAATATTATCTGACCCAAATATCATGTTTCTGTATTTAAAACTGCAGAAGTTAAGGCAAGTTGGACAGAACTTATGGAAAACCCCTCGTAGTGGGCGGTGAGGGCCTCGATCAACTTAAACTAACAACCCTACATTCACATTTAGAACTTCTTAGAACTTCAGTACGAGTTGCCTGCCATAGAAGGTCACACTACTGTAGGCTTTCTGACAATAAACCTAATTTCAGGAGGTGCAAGCTACTTAGATACATCCAAATATTAGATTAATCTGATTTTCACACCCAAATGAAATGATTCTTTTGAAAGCATTTCTACTTAAATGAGATTCAAGAGTTTACTGCATTTTCAATTTTGCATCACAATGCATGATGGTGCAATCTTTTTAGGGCACATAAATTTAGACGCGTAAGTCACTAAAAAAGGTGTGGAAAAATGTAAAACCCTCATGAGTGATATTTCCATTATAAATATACATGCATATCAGGGTGGTCAAAAAGTACTTTCTTCTAAATTTCTCTGATGAGAATCCTGCATTGTGATCTTATATTGATAGAAGGTGTTGTGTGAACATATCAGCAAAGTCAATTAATATTTAGTGGTTGCACAAAGCCGTTTAAGTTTAACAGGTGATTGCCCTGCAGCAGACCTCAAAATCATCGGTATTTGCAAATCTTGCAACAATGGCCGATTATTTTGATCAAATAACCTTTTTTTCAGTATATCAAGGATGCCCCATGTAGTCCTGCTATTCTTTCTGACTTAAAAAGTTTTATGAAAGACCAGCATATATATTATATTGGTCAATTTTCAAGCATTTTTTCATAAAAACAGGCAAATACTTCACTTACTATGAATAATAGATCCAAAATAACCCTAGATATTACTTTGCCATGCCAACTTTATCATATACGAAAAAACTGGAAAAAAAAATTTACTTCGGAGAAAGATCTGGGAAATTGACCATTTTTGCAGTTCTACGAATGGGGAATTACATGATAAACTTCAGGGGCTTTGTGCCACCTCTAAATATTAACCGATTTGGCTAAAATTTTGCGTGTGTGCGTTTTGCTTATGTGGTCATCAATTTTTTCTTGCAAATTGGGGGTTTTTGAAGATTTGATTTTTCCCATAGGAATGTGGACCACCCTAATGCATATATTTCTGTATTTGTATTTACGCTCATCATTTGGGCATGCTTGAAGCTTGAAAGTTCCGTGATCTAAATTGATGTGTGTGTCTTTGACAGTGTTGGAGGTCTCGAGGCCGGCCTCATCCTCGAGGCCGGCCTCGGAGCCATATTTTGATGGCCTCGGCCTTGGCTCGGTCTCGGATGCCAAATCCTTGGCCTTGCCTCGGTATCGGGTGTCTTTGGTTGAGTGATGAAAGCTTCGGGACCGGCCTCGTCTTCGAGGCCGGCCTCGAGGCCACATTTTGATGGCCTTGGCCTCGCCTCGGTCTCGGAGGCTCATGTCTGGGTCTCAGTCTCGGCCTGGGATGTCCCGGCCTCGACTCCATCACTGGTCTTTGACCCTGAAAGAAGACAACAAGACTACAACAGAAATTTATTTTTGTTAGCAAATCTGAAAGTATCAAACACATAGTCAGTCTCTACAGTTTCTTTGTGCACTGTAACTGTTACGCTGTTTGTTACTTGCATTTTCAACATGCAAAGCTTCCTTTACTGCATCAGGTACTGAGTGCAGACTGGGAGGCTGCAGTTCTATTCTGAGCATCTCCAGCCTTTAATCAACATCTAATTTTATTGGAAGTAAAGAATGGTTGATGTTTTTTCTGAGGCTTTCAAATCTAAGTAAAAGAGGACTGAAAAGTAAAAATAGAGCAATAGTTTGGGTGAGTTGACTTTCATGCACTGATTGCACTCATTGTGGCTAAGTGAGGGTTGATTCATTCAGAATTGATTCCCTGCAGAAGTACTGGTAGAATAATGAGGTTTAATTGAGTTGTTTAACTATTTTAGTTCCATGATGGTACGAGACAATATGGTTTTATTTGAAAAGCTGCAAATAAGAGTAGGGGAGACCGATGTAAGTTGTGCCATTTCTTTCCTCAGGCTGATTTTCCAAAAAACCAAAGCTTAATCATGCAATCTGAAAATCAGACGTCAAAATATAATACGTTGGCCAGAATGAACCAGTTTCAGGGCAGTCTGACCATTGGGAAGGTCATGACAGGCATTTGAAAAAAGTAAGTCAAGGGGTAAGTTGTGCCGCGTGACGGGGTAAGTTGTGCCGCCTAATTTATTCCAAAAAAATCTTGTATTTCACCCGTTTCTTCAGATAGATATTTTGTATCATGTTTTTAATATATGACTGACATGTTACATGAAACTAATCAGACATTTATGAGCCATTTTATACACAAATTAAAAATGCTGAAAAAACAGAATTATTTATTGTTTAGAGGGTGTTATAACTCTTTTAATGTTTTGAATTCCTTTCAGTGTAAGTTATTTCACAACATATAAAGATCTTGCTTAAAATTTAGACAAAAAAATATGAGTAAAATATTAATTCCTATGTCATACCATTGGAACAACTCATCCCAATCAAAACGGCACAACTTACCCCAAATTGCTTTTCTGGATGACACTGGTTGTCAAAAATAAACAAACAATGCAAAATGAAATATAACAACAGAAATGTCTAGATTTACCTCTTTTAAAACTCAATCCTACCAGAGGGACATCATCTTATTACAAATACCAAATGACTGAGAAACCAGAATGTCAGTCCTCGGCACTTTTGTTTTCAGCAACAAAATTGAATTTATTAGTGTAGCTTTTCATACCATTATATTTGGTAGTTTTTTTCTTGGTGCCTGATGATGTTGACCAAGCGGGTATATATGGGTGGCATTGCCTTCTTTGCCCAGTTCTTCATTTAACCCCAACAGTGGGCGGCACAACTTACCCCATGGCACAACTTACCCCGGTCTCCCCTAACCTTTGGTGACACGAGAATCTGGTGTGACATTAATGATGCAATCTTGGAGACTGACTGTCATGTACTCACCGGTCATCGGCTCCTATACAGAACGTTATTTCAGACATGAGAAATTAGATTTTAGAGGAGGAATCGTCAAATTCCATGAAAGTAGTTAAAAGACTATCCAATACTAGTTTTTGTGAGACAGTGAGAGTATCTTTAAAAGAAAATGCAGGTTGCAACAAGCAGCAAGCCATTTTTGGGGGGGGGATGTTGGCCACGTCACTACCATTTTGGCGGGGATACCAGACCTAAATGAGTACTCTAGGTAAATTGAAAGCGAGTAGGCCTACAGATGTTCACACCTTGATGCTAAAAACATACAACATTCACTTAAAATGTGAAGCAAATATCAGCTTCAATGATAAATTTTTAAGGACCTAACACATCATCTATTTGATATTTCAGGAGTTAACTCTTAAGTTAATTCTAGAATAAAGAAAAAGATATATAATAAAAATAGACCTCCAGAAGGTTTGATGAAATTTGGCTTCAGTTCAAGCACTTAACCTAAAGTTCAACAAAAAGTGATAATTTGCTTCACAGACATGTTTGTCACTGTCTGCTCCATGTATATTTATTACCATCAAGCTCACCCAACATGCACATTCTCAGAAAACAACATACATTTAATATGGAAACTTCTTGAGAAATCTTGATTATCAGAGTTGTGTGTTGTTGATGTAAAATCATAGCAAGTGGAACTAAAACCAACAGCGAACTGTCAAGTAAACAAATTTATGGGAGCCATTTTCAGAATGTTTGAAGTCCATATACCAGCGCCAGAGCATTTTTTTCTGACTACTCCATTTAGCTCTAATTGCAAGATTATTCCAATATTCTCACTTGATTTGTATCTATGGAATTATCACTAGTATACTAGTTAATGGTAATAAATGCCATATTCATTGTCGTTGTCTTATTCGGCAATGTTCACATGTTTAATTGATTTTCTCATGATATAAGCGGGTTATTCACATGTGAGATCAAGAATATGTGTTTATTACAGGTCGGGGTAGTGGAGAGTGGGGCCAGTTGAACCAAATTTTAGAAATTGCTCTCTTGTGCGCAGACTTTTACAGCTTTCAGGGAGAACAAACATGGAAAAGGTAGTTTAAAAAGTTTACTAAACATCCAAACTTTAGGTTTTGGTGCACATATTACCACGGCCGACATATGAGTCTTCAAAAGATATTTAAAAATTGTGGCCAGTAAAATGTGGGGCTGCAGTTCAATATTTTTGCTAATTAGTTCAACTAGGACCATGGACTAAATTTTTCATGTGCCGAAAGTTTGCTTTCAGTTCAAAGAATAGTCTGGGGCCAGTTGAACCAGTCGATAAATTCAACTTCAGCAATACATTTTTCTATTGATTTTAATATATTGTAATGGGCCACTTCGAAAAACAGCATTACTGTATGGTGCCTCCCATTATAAAGTTCTATATTTGATGAAAAAAAAAATTAAACAAATAAATGAATAGAAGGCCATCAACTCCACTGGTCTCCTGGCCCTGCTGGGACCTCCATGTACCTACCTATATGTAGCCTAGCTGTACCCTGGTTGTGGGACACCATTATTAAGGAGGTCGGTTTCCATCTACATAACGCATAATCTTATGATGACATGACACCTTAATTGCTGTGAAAGCTCCAAGCTCAATGTGACAAACTAGCATTTACATGGGAAAAACCGAAAAAAGTGTGATTGTTTCCTTACCATGCGTCTTGGAACCAAAAGATCCACAAGGAAAAGACTAGCCAAATCAGGTCTAACACAAGGTAGTATGCATGTTCCCGTGTGCACCTGGTAATAAACAAGGGTACAAGATACAAAATACAAAGATACAAGATAACAAATTTTGTTTATTCTTGGAGGAATACAAAAAGGAACATTAGCTGGAGAGCTATTTAGTCCGAGACTACATAAAATTGATAAAATGGCAATATAACAATTAAATGAGGATAAAATTGAATGTCTTTGTATAAATAAAAATGCAAAAGTCTTTGAAATAGATAAAATGTAATTGTCATTAAGTCACAGTGTTTGGTAGTGGGTTCCTGCAGAGGGCGCACTTGCATGTAGGGCCAGTCCATGTACGGATCAGTGACTTAAAGTTTTTAAAATCATCAGCATTTCTTATATGAGGAGGTAGGGCATTCCAGATTTTAGCTCCAAAATGCCTGAACGAATGGAGTCCATTTTTTGTTGTCCTGTTGTGAGATAGTCTTATAGAGCCACGAGATCTCAAGTTATATGATGTTGATTGTGTATTGAAAGTCTTTGATAAATATTCAGGGCTCATTTTGTTCACAATTTTATACACTTCCTTAGCAATTGCTCGTAATCTTCCCAGGGCTAAGATGGGCAAACCAGCCTTCTGCAGCAGTACCTCGTAAGAGGACTCGTAGTCTGTGAAAACCACCTTCAGTGCTCTGTATTGGAGCTGTTCAAGTTTCTTTGTGTTGCTCACCCCACATAGATGCCATACAGTGGGGCAGAACATCAGATTCGATTGGACAAATGATTTGTAGAGCAGCAGTTTTACGGAGCTTTTTAAGGGGTAGGCAATACGTTTTAGGCAATTTAATTGCCTTGATGACTTTTGAAGTAGGTGCGATATGCGGCAGTTGAAATTAAAATTTTCATCAAGGTACACGCCAAGTAACTTCAAATCTTTTTCACTAGTGATTTTAGTGGCTGAGTCCACGTGTATTGGTGTTCCACTGTGCGAGGCTACCACAGCCTGGAATTTGGTCGAATTTGCTTCCATCATATTTCTCTTACACCAGTCTATTATCTTCTCAGAGTGACTGGTAAGCGAGGTTGCCAAGTTCTCTAAAGAACTGGCAGCAGTGAACAGTCTTATCATCAGCGTAGTTTAGTAACGAGCCTGATTCGAAATTCAGGAAAATGTCATTTAAGAAAACATTAAAAATTGTCGGTCCCAATATCGATCCCTGAGGGATGCCCTTAACTACTCGGGTCCATAAGCTGGTGGTGTTATTCAATTTGACTCTTTGGGATCTGTTGGCAAGGTAATCCATAAGGAGGGTAGTGGCATTTAAGTCCATGCCGTATGCGAGCAGTTTTGATGCAGTGAGGGGGTGGGACAGGCAGTCAAAAGCTTTTGACAGATCGACTAGGAGAATTCCTGGGATTTTTCTGTTTTCCTTAGCCTGTTGCCACTTGTCACATAGCGCAATCAAAACACGCTGGCAGCCGTGGTTTGGGTGGAAGGCTGTTAAATGTTCACTATAAATACTATCCAGCCAATGCTCTAGAAGCTGTGATTCATACAGCTTTTCTAGAATCTTAGAGGTGCTGGTTAGGATGCTCAACGGACGGTGATTCTTCTCGTCTAAGGCATTTTTGTTTTTTATACACCGGGATGACTTCTGCCTTTTTTGCTTCATTGGAGAAAATGCAGGAGTCCACGGACATATTAAAGATTTTTGTGAGAGGCCCTGCAATAATGTCAGCCACCAGTTTTAATGTCTTAGCAGGTATACAGTCAGTGCCTGCGGCTTTTTTGTCATTTAACCCCTTTATTGTCTTTTCTGTGGTTTCACAAGTCGTATGTGAGAAATTAAAGGCACATTTGTTTCCAGATTCTTGGATTTTTTTTAACGCTGTGTTGATCCTGGAGGAAATCTCTGGATGCACATACAAAGTCCTTCGTGTTGTCAAAGTCAATGATATCTGGCATATTGGTGCAATTGCCGCCATGGTCACTTGCAATATTTGCATAGAAATTGTTCATTGTATCTGCCACTTCCTTCGGGTCGGTCAGAATATTATGGCCTTCTTGGATCATTAAGTTGTTGTCAGATTTATGTCTCTTAGAAAGGAATGGCCATCATCCCATGTCATACCATGACAAAATGGCCGATAACCTTTGCTAATTCATGAATACTTAATTAACTGACCCAGTTTTGGCTCAGCTACATCACAGTTTGAAATTGTTGCTTCTGTTTCACACTGTTACAAATGGAGAAATTGTGTATTGTTGAAAGGTGCTATCACAGTTCCGAAAATTCCATTGAATTATGTATTTTCGCAGTTCTGAAATGAAACTGTTTGAAAGTTTGCTTGTTTTACACTGTTTTTCTCAGTTGCCAGTAATCCTCTAAGTGTCCATAATCGGACTAAATCTGCATGCAAAATGCTTATGACCTAAATAAGCAGCCAATCACAGAAGAGGTTGGAAATAGCAGAAAGCCCTGTCCACTTTAGCAGGGCTTGCGTAGGGAGGATGGAAATGGCTTGATCGTTTGGTAGAAGTTTTCGCGTCTGGGGCCATCATCACATCTTTCCAGGTTCAAATGACCTGCTGGTTCAACTGACCCCACTCTCCCTTATTGCTTTCTCTGGATAAATCACATAATTTTTTGCTCCTCTCCCTTGGTGAAAAACCTATATATGAATCGCTAGGAAAAAATAATAACTGTCAGGATCGCAAAGTCACACTCTAGCGTTGCTGAGATGTCTGCCTGTTTCACTGAATGTGTGGTTCAAAAAGTGCATGGGTTCTTGATAATGAGTGGGTATCTCAGCTTTTCGCCATATGAGGTTCTCTTGGGCATATGAGAAAAAGAATGTCTTCAAAAAGATGTCAGTGGCAGGGCATTTCTTTAAAAAAATTTTGTGTACTCGCGCCTGAACCCCTGAAGGAGCCTTCAATAAAGAAACATAATTGTAATCTGATTAATGTTACTCACCCATTCTAAATTTAATCAGAAGTTTCTGTTGCTTCGATCACGTTTGTACTTCTTTATTAAGCTCTTAGAGAATCAAAATGTAATCTCACAAAACATTCTATAACATTAATTTTTCACGTAGACTCAAACATGTAAGCTACGTGTACACACATACATTCTTGATCAAAATGCTTGCATAATCAGAATTTTCAAAGAGCCTTGACTTCATATTATTCAATCATTTCTTTTGCTACTGGAATTGCTATTTTTAATAAATATTTGAAGAGTTCATTTGATCTAATTTGCTTGTATGGATGAATGTCAATTTCCATTATTTTTTTTAAAAAAAATTTTTTCCTTCATACACCTAAACAAGATAACATGATACTTGACAGCATACGTATCTGTAATTTTTCTTATATATTCCTTATTTCAGTTGTTCAAATTGTGAGTAGGACTCATGCATTTATGAAAATTTAGATCCATAATTCTTCAAAGCTTTGCATAACACTTTATGAATGCTACATAAAGAAAATAATGGTAATAATCCATCGTGTAAAAGGTCGTGATTTTGCTTGTTACGAAGATTTTACATATTTTTGGTGTCAGTGAAAATTATGTCTTTTCACTCAATCATACAGTTCTGACACACTTCCTGTCTATAAAACAATCAGAGAGCAGGATTTGAACTATTGTACCCTCAAGAAAACATCACATTTCCCAAGTGCGCTAACCTGTTTTCATTGTGCGCATAGAGTTAGTGAGAGACCAAATCCATAAACAGCAGTTTTAATGGCTAAACAAAATGTGTGGGCAGAGTTTGATGCTCTGCATCCTGTGCACCTTAATAACCTGCCAACTGAAAGGAGAATTGATAACCGATTGTGTGCAGCTAATGGGCAGGAGGATTACTATTTTAAGTGGTTAATAAATATTAATAACTCAAATTGACTGATATATTTTCTTTACTAATAACTTTGAACATCATGTTCTGATTATGATTGTCAATGCTGGCTATAATCTTTTGCATGCCCCATTTAGTAATCTATAAATTCATTCTCATGAAAGGAAAACATACTGGGTCATAAAAGCCTATATGTGAGGCATTTCTGATAATAATGTCTGCCAATTTTCTTTTCGGTAGTCGGAGTTAGGTGTGGGTCAAAGTTATTTCACAGGGAAGCGTTGTTCACTTACTTACCCACACCTAATTCTGACTACAGCAAAGAAAAGTGGCTGCGATTGTTATCCCACATGCCTCACATAACGATCATGAATTGTTCTTTCCTTAAATATGCGAAATGGCAAAGTGGTATATTACATAAAGTGTAGAAGAAAGGCTTCAGCTTGAGTTTCACAGAAAATCTCTAAAATTACCCAATACGATTTAGTTACAGGGGAAGATTCCCTTTCATCCCACAATCAGATCCATTGATGCTTCTTTGTATTGCATTATGAAACCTTTCATGCCACCTGAATATGCCTCAGATCTTTTTATACTGAGGGTTTTAAACATAAGCCTATATGGTAATGAAGTGTGGTTATGTAATCGGACTCTTTTTCTGCAGTAAAAGCAGTGAAATATGAGACTATGTCCTCTCGTTGATCACAATAGAGACTGTTTCTGTGTTTCACAGCAACAGCCTGCAGGTCTATAAAGTTTGTTGCAAAAAGCAATGTGACAAGTGAGTGGTAGACGGATGGGTGGATAATATGGGCTATACGTCCTATATTTTTGCGCTGGGTGGGCTAATAATTAGGATAGGTGGTGGGCAGGGCAATGAAGTGAACAATGATTTAACAGCCGTCCAACATAAATCCACATAACCCGGCAAGAGCTGAATTTCGAACCCTGGACTCAGCAAATGGCAACCCAGCATGCTTCCTCTAGACCAGTGAGTGGTAATCTATTGGTACATGCATTTTGCAATAATTACCACTTAAATATATAGTAGATGCACACACACATATGGACTAAAAAAATTACTGAAATAAAATTTTTCCCCATTGCAAAGTTGATCAATGTGCCCAACCAGATGATCTTTGGGGGAGGGGGCTATGGACTTTTGGTGAAAAAAGATTCTTTCCCACTTGACACTGAAAAAAAGTTTGTTCAGGACATGAAAAAAAAGGTTTGTTTCGACCTGCAGATAGGCTGCTATTACGTTAAAATTGCAATAAAAAAGTGCCAAAAATATTGTTGTCGACGCTTCTTCCCCCAAACTATAATCTGGTGGGCCGCTAAAATAAAAGCAGCAGCCAGTGTATTTTAATTTACCAACCACACAAAATCAATATGAGTGCCTCCCAACACGATTTATTAAAATCCACTCTGATTTTCAAAGCAATGGCATTGTAAGTAAGTCATTCAATAATCCCATTAACTTGCAGTAAACTAAACCATTAGATAATTTATTTGTTCAGGGTAGTACACTAATTTAGTATACCTAGTGCAAGGTTTAGATTGATTGTTTGGCAGCATTATATTAAGAATGTCAATTTAACCTGATGCACAGATCAATTATGTCTAGCTGAGTGCAATTTAAAAGTGGAAATGTGTCACCATTAACCTACTTCACTGGCAATAATATTCATTAACTATTTAAAATGTAACATAGTCAGAATGAGTCTAGGGGATGTGAATGACCTCAATTTAAACATAGGGGGAACCGTAGCACATTGGAACAGCTATGATCATGCCACATTTAATTTTGATCCCATGGTGAATAGCCAGCCTATACCATGAGATAAACAGTCGAACATGAGACGATAAGCAGACAACCAAGAATGTGGGAATCATCGCCCTGAAATATTCGAATGTGATGGGTTTACAGAGATTTTGAATGGTATACGAACATGTATTTAATAAATGAAGTTGCTTTGTTGTTCAGTGAAACATTACAGATGTGAAAGCCCTACAATCACATTAAAAACGTTCTTTGAACTTCAGCATGGGAAACATGCCATAGAATGTTGTATAACTGATATCTTTCTGACGAACCCAATTTTCAAGATGCAACCTAGAATCAAGGTGTCAGGTTTACCTAATTTTGACACTCCCTGAAATTAGATGACTCTCAAGCCACTGGAGTAGACTTATTTGCATTTATGATTAAAATTTAAGGCGAGCAATTATTTATGGGGTTTAGTCATTTCCAGGAATAGATTTGTACATGACCATTTATCATTGCATGCTTTCCACTCATCATGTTACAATTGTTACATGCTTTTGAAGGTGCAGTGATATAAATTGGCGTGTAACTCCTGAAATTAGATTAGAACATTCAAGTTAAATCCATTTTATTGCTGAAACGCCAGAAACTTAATTTGGTGCTCAAAAATAATCACTTGAGAAATTGTAATATAATTACTGGTACTCATATTACGATAATGCCGAAAATCTTCATTAATTACGTAACTTGTCAGAATTCATCTTAGTTATATCCATTTTAAAGTTGGAAAGTAATATTACTGCAACTTGGCAATCAATTACTACAGTTTCGATAAGTTGTGTATTGCAATTCTGCAAGTCTCGAACACCTCACAGATGTGTCATTATAATGCGACTTATACCATTCGACACCTCCGCCAGCCAATCACATTACACTATTTCAGAGGAATAATTCCCATATTCTTCGTTGTCCAGTTATCTCATGTTTGACTGTTTGAGTGTTTGTCTCATGGGTCTCAGGCACTATAGAAATGCAATGGAAAATTTGCAATGACCTAATTTGGCACTGAGCATGCCCGAGAGTGACCTGATTCCACTGAGCATGCTCAGAGGGCAATAATAAATGCTGGCCATTTTGAAATTTCCCTAATTCAAACATTTAAGGCCAGTTTTCGCTACAAGCTACATGGGGTTCACTCATCAGACAAGGCTCATATTAATCTAAATTTTGTAAGGAATTTTTTGGTGTAGGTCTGATCAGTGAACGTCATGTAGCTCACTTTTGGGTGATAATGGATAAAATTTTACCATGAATGATAAGGACTCATGGTATAAGCTGGTTATTCACCATGGGATCAGGAATATGTGTTTATCACACCCCGGCCTAAAAGCCTAAGGTGATAAATCACATATTCCCTCTCCCATGGTGAATAACCTTTACAAATTGAAATTAATGTGCCATGTTTCTTGGTAATTTAAACTTTTATAACTGTGCATCCTTAAGAAATTTTCTCAGACTGAAGGCATGATGTCATGCTGGTGCAGGATAGCAATTGGTCAGACAGCTCTATGTGGTACACAGCTAAAGGGCACTCAAGCATGCTGACAAGCAATCAAACAGGCTGGTGTTACGAATAATTTAAGAAAATCCTCAACAGTTCCATGTCAGTTGACTGTTGCAGGTTTTTTTTATTCATTGCACCCGAGTACACAGTAAGTAAAAGCAGCCACTAAAGCTTTAGTCTCAATGTTGGATTTGACTTCAGTTGTGAGATTTTGTGCAAGTCTTGTTTGTGTTTTACAGCTGTTTGCTAAACACTGCCAAACTCCTTGTCAAGCTGAAAGACATGCATTTAGTTGATGATAATTGAAGCGGGTTCAGAAAACCTTTATCATATATTTAGTAAACCTTCCTACCCATTACTTCCCATCTTTCTCTGCGAAGAGCTCAAGTCAAGCCACCCTGGCATCACATGGCATGCTTTAACTTAATCATAATGTCAGCCATAGTTCCACACAAATCATTCCTATTTTGTAAAACCATATGCATTTTTTAGAAATAACTTTCTTGTTATTTCTAAGCGTTTTTCCCCCAGAATCAGTCCTTGATTAAAATACTGAAATCATGGCCAGGCAAAATGGCACCTTAACAATCAGAGGAAAAAAAAACTCTGTTGGATGCTTCAAACGATGGGAATAACTTTTTCCCATGTCATATTTTTCCTTATAATTTTTCCTCTAAATTTTATATTGTCCCCTTAAATCCTTTGAAAAATAATTTTCTTATTATTTCTTGGTGTTTCTTCTCCACAGAGTCATTTCTTCAAAATACTGTCATGGCACAATGCCAACTTCTGTTCCTGCAAAGGATGAAGAAATTCTGTAGTCAATGATCTCTCGCATAATATTTTAAACATTGTCTTTACTACTCTGCGAGCACTGTACCTATTATAGTAATTGAAACTTGTGCTTCGAACATGCAAATCTTCATTTACCACATCAGGTGCAGAGTGCAGACAATGGCGCTACAAGTTTATTCTGAGCATCTTCAGTCTGTAATCAACATCAAATTGTACCTGACGCCAGGAATTGCTGATGTTTTGAGGCTTTTAGATCTGAATTAAAATAGGATTACAGACGAAAAAAAAACAATAGTTTGGGTGAGTTGACTTTGATGCACTCACTGCGGGTGAGCTGTTGAAAGGGTGTTGATGAATTTAAATGAATTGTGACAACTTGTTGGAAACCCTTTGATTTGCTGTGAAAGCCCTGGAAACCAGAATAATAATGCTTAATTGGGATGCTTGAATGCTTGAATGTTTTATTTAGAGTTTCAAGTAGATGGAAAGTTATGACAACATCTAGCTTTGACATCAAGAGCTACAAATATGAGTCTTCAGAGGCAACTTCAATATCGTTAGTTTATTTGCAGAAAATTATGATGGTTCCAAGCAAGTATTTGAAGGAGACTGAAATCAAGTCAATGTTATAAATTATTATAATATAATAATGTTGACCATTTATGAAATTGTTGACTAAAAATCCAAAATACGTTTGCCTTGAAAACATTTCTTGAGCAGTAGTCTCAGCACATATTCAGAATTGATGATGCATACTTTCACGTGGGTCTAGTTGTGTAAGAGCATGATATACTCGGCCAAATGGTGGAGATATTTCTTAAAATGATTATGTTTGATTTGATAGTGAATATTTGAGGATACCAAGTGCAAAAAATAAATAATTATTTTCGCCAATACCACAAAAGAAATATTTTCCTTATTAATATATTATGAGGAAAACTGCAAGCCCCCTTAACATCTTGTTGACGCCCCCTTATGATTTACATATATGTGTATCATACCTTACATAATATTTTATACTTTCCATCTCAGGAGTTAACTCTTGATTTCCAGAAGGCATGATGAAATGTGGCTTCAGTTCAAGCACTTAACCTGAAGTTAAACTGGTGCAAAAAGTTATAATTTACTTCCTGTGAAAGCCTGTCATTCTATGTTCTACATAGTTACTAATAAGCTCGCCAAACAACATGTACATGTGGAAGAAGGTCAGCTTCTCTAATTTGATTTCTCAGAAATCAGCATAGGCCTGCATTTAATAAATAAACTTCTGGAAAAACCCTAGAATGTTAGATTTCTGTGTTATTAATCAATGTAAAATCATTTACAAGAAGTAAAGAGATCGATTTATGGTTACCTATTAAGAAAGTTTAAAATCAACAGAAGCTTGTTCCGCGCCCTGTCTCGAAGCCGTCCCTGCCCCCCTCTAGCTAGGTACGCCACTGCTTCTATTCAGGGTAACTGAGATGTACAGGTCCAGAGCACCGAATGTCTCTTTCAAAATTTCATGGGTTCTTATAAAACTTCTTTTAAAATCGCGTCTCATGTCTAGGTATATCTGCTGTGCAGTAGCTGTGATTCACTGGAGATTGAGAAAAAAGTACATCTTCGGGAAGATGTGAGTTCTAAAAGTGGCAAGGGATTGCTTTTAAAAATATACGGGCCAGCACCGATTTTTGAGGAAGGAACATAATTGTAATCCGATTAAAATGACAAATTCATTGACAATCTAATCAAAACTATGATAACATCCGGCCTGTACCTTCTTTTGACTCTACTTGCAGAATATAGGATTTAAAAAATAATAATAAGATTTAGAAGTATAGCCTTACCAAAGCTTATTCAATCAAAGGGGATTAGATTAGATCAAATCTAAAAAAAAAGCTAATTGAATTTAACAAAAAATGTTCAGACATAATGTTTGCTTAATGTCATTCCATTTCCTACAACATACATTGCGTACACTCTTAACAAAAACGTTTTATATGGAACCTTTTTAAAAGGGTTCTATAAGCTGTTATAGATAAGGAACCCTAAAAGGTTCATTACTCACTTAAAAAGGTTCCAACAGCAAACAAAAACAACATTTAGATAATGCAGCTGCACTGAACTCCTACAATGGAACCCCTTTCTCTCAAGTCCTATCATAGGGCCTTCCCACCTTATATTGAACCTTTTCAATTCAACGGAACCCTTCAAAAATTTAAAATGGGTTCTTTACATATATACCATACAGAACCTTTTGCGTTAAGAGTGTATATATGTTTCTCATTGACGGATAATCTGATTAGTTGGCAGCATAATTTTAATGAAGTTCTGATTATCGTTTTCCTCTGAGGATGAATGTTTATTTCCTCAAGTTCATTGAAACGGATTGCAACTATAGTTCTTCCACGATGTGGGACTCTTTGGCTTGAAATTGCATTCGAGACTCTCGCTCTTCCACTGAGAAGCGAAATAGTCACAATACCTACCTCTTCAACAGTCTATTGTATATACGCTGCGCAGTGTTCTGATAAACACATTTCAGCAACAGATTCTCTCCTTTACCAATAGTTCTGATAAAGTTTCGGAATCCACTTAGCTTGTAGTTGAGCATTTGGCTCCTTTGTCAAGTTTTCAATAAATAGGTTTGAATCAAAGTTTCTGAATCTTATCCCAAGGTAATCATAGCTAGGCTTTGCAAAGATTCAATTAATTGGTAGTCAGGCACATGCTTTGATTACCTGTTGTTTGTTTCAATGTGGATTAGAAGTTGTGAAATGTACAAGTTGCTGTGTGCTACGAAGCAGTCCAATTATGTTATCAAGTGAAAAAGTTTTATCTTCTGAAAAGGAGTCCACTTACACAACCACATTTCATTAGCATATGTAAAGCCTTCAGCATAAAGGGTGTGGACGGTGGATAACAGGTGGCTTGGAAGTCTTTATATGCAAGTCAAAAAAGCATCAAAGGACCTAATTTTGGGATAAAAAGGATCTTTTCGGGCTAATGTGGTCGTATTCGGAAACTCAAGTGAATTAGTGTGACACTCGAGCCATAATTATCCCTTGCAGAACATGCAATAGCCCACTTTGTCACATAGGATCTTAGCAGACTTAATTCAGTCCAAGTGTTTTTAATATTTTTGCAGAAAAGTCAGAATCTTATCTGAGACCTTTGTGCACCATTTTCAAGAAGTCCTG
Source organism: Platynereis dumerilii (assembly GCA_026936325.1). Lineage (NCBI taxonomy): Eukaryota > Metazoa > Annelida > Polychaeta > Phyllodocida > Nereididae > Platynereis > Platynereis dumerilii. The sequence continues at coordinate 468,538 of JAPTHN010000138.1, forward strand.
AATTAGCTGTTTCTGAGAAAACCAGACTGGTTGTACAGAAAAGAAAAACAGACTTAACCGACCATTGTCATTGTGTTTAAAGGAAATGGTGAAAATTTCATTAAAATCAGGCAAGGGCCATGTTGCACCTCCCGCATGTCCTGAATAAACAAGAAACTCTTATTGTAGGAACCTTTGTATGAAATATGAGATTTCTTCAAACACATATTTTATTTTTATAATATTCTGTTGATCTGTTATGCATGTGCAGTTACATATACCTCCAATGTACCTACTGTGATTTCACATTTAGTTAGTACCTCATTATTAGGCATGCCTAATTACAGGTGTTACAAACACAGACAGCAAACCAGGCAATGAGAAGCCCTTTTATATTCTTTGTCGTGAACATGAAATTTCTATTTCTATAACAAAAAACTAATGCTGGGTTGCATATTTGGATTATTACACCTTTCATGTGCTTATGAGTTGTGAGGAGTTGAATATATAATATTTTCATACAGTGTTGTTTGGCCACATCTATTACATCATCCCAAATCTTTGTATAGTTACATATACAATACTTGTATTTAACCAATTTTCTGAAGGAAATCTCTGAGCTTCTATGGGATATACTCCAGGTGTGCTTTGGATATGGTCCCCAATCACTCAACAATGAACACCAAGCAGCTGCTCACTCGACCATGACCTTGATGCTATGGGGGTGTAGCTACTTCCATATCAAGAGGGGGCAATATAGGGGAGACTGGGATTAGTTGAATCGCAAATTTTGTGTCGCGTTCTTCTGAGCTTATGGTAGTAGATACAGGTACAATATTTTAGCAAGTGCTAGCTACAGTATTCACCTCAACATTCCATGGAAGAACTTTGTTTTTCTCACTATGAGCTTGAAAGTACCACCAGACCAAGTGTTTCAACTAACCCCGGGGCCAGGGTTAGTTGAAACACTGCATGGGGTTAGTTGAATCATTGAGAATAAACTAGCAAAAATCAAATTTACTGATAAAAATTTGTTCAATAAACATTTATGATACAACAGCTGATTCCTAAATAGCAATTAGGTTTAACATTAGGAATTATGTATTCAGAATTTCATACAAAACGTATAAAAAACAGCGATATCAAACTTGAAAGAAAATTTTAAAATCTTTGGAAATAATGAGATGGTGGTGCAGTATGAAAAGCAATTCAGACAGTGATGTTAAAACTGAGAAGAAAGATATTTGTAAGGAGACAAGTCAATAGGGAAATGGCTTTTTGGATGCTGTCTCTTTCCTGCATTGTATAAAGGTGTGAACGCTTCATTACAATGTCAGCAAATGGCCTGCTTGGCTGCTGGTAATAACTCGGTTATTGAAATGAGTCAAATGACCAGTGCAAAAGCCTCTCTTTTTCTGCTTTAAGACACTGATATTGTATAAATAAATAATATATTGTTGCCTGAAGAAAATAACACTCTTGGGCTACTGTTCAACATTATCGTTTAGCAATTAAGGCTCCTTCAAGGTCTGCTTGGGTATTTCAGCAGGCTCTCATCCCATTTCCTTTTTTCTGATGTATGTTATTTCAGTAAAAAAAAAACCAATAGGATCAAACTGTACAATGCAGTAATGATTATTTACTTTGCTGTTAATTACGAGACTATGCATAGCATTGCTTCAGCGTTTCAACTAACCCCATGGAAAATGATTCAACTAGCCCCAACCCACCATGTGGATTAGGTCACCCATTATAGCACTTTAATCAAAGGCATACCAAAAAATGTCTTTGCCTGTTGATTTGTAATACCAAAGGCTTCCAACTCGTCGTAAAAAATGTTGCATTAAATAGTTCAATATTTAAACTCAAAATATTTACTTCAGGAGCACAAAAATCAACGTAACAGCCTCGCGAAGTACACAATTCGAAATATGGTTCATGCGGGAAGTGATGTCATGCCTTGACGAATAAATGATCTGCCAGAAGTCAAATTTGGGTAAAAAAATTCAACCCCGGGGAATAAGAGTGAAAATTCAACTAACCCCGCGATTCAACTAACCCTGGTCTCCCCTACTGCAGCTGAAAAGTACACTGTTGCTTATAATAATAATAAGTATGGAATATTTCAACAATCTCCATAGAAATTAAGAACTTTGGCAACTTCCGCAAGAGCCCAATGTCATTATGTCTGATTTAATTTACTAAATTTATACGGTAGATGACAACCATCGTCAAGAATAAGTCACTGTTAAAAACACTGCTCAATCCTAGGTAGATCAACAAATGGGCGAATTACTGCAATCCTATTCAGGGGGTTTATGCATCCAACAACAAATTAAACATTCTTGTAAATATGGTAGTAAAGGCTTTTTAAATGAATGATTAAGGTTTATTTCTAGACCTTTAGAGTGAGACTTCTTTGCTTTTACACTTTAAATCCAAGGCTTATTTTGCAACTTTTTCTAAAGAAAATTAGTTCTATATATGAGTAAAGGTGTATTTGGGCAAACCATCAAGTGTACTCCACCCACTTCTGTGACATCTTGGTGTGGCCATATCAAAAGTACATTTCCTCATGGATTTTCAAATCACTTACCCTACTCACTGCGGTGCAATGAATAATAATTTGTTTGTCAGTGAAAATTCTTTTAAAATTCATGCTTCCTTTAATTACACCAATTATTGACCAATTTCCCATTTAATTGAGCATCTAATTAAAACCTGTGAAAGGCATGTTTTAAGATATCAAGGCATCCTTTCGCATGTCGGAGTATTGACAAACATTATGATGGATCACAGAATGATGACAAGTCTAGAAGTCTGATATATCCTTTATTTATTCTTTCTGTTTAATACAACACTCCTCCATCCCTGGATAGGTCCAAATAGACCCATGAGGTTGAGTCTCAGTCGGTGATTCAAAAGTGGTCATGCATGCTCCAATCAGCTTCATCACTCTAAAAAATTTCAGACAAAATTGGTTTTTTAGATTCAAAATGGTTTTTTGAAAAACCAAATTTCAATGCAAAACCAACATGGATTAAAAGAAAAATCCATGTTGGTTTTTTGCATTGAAATTTGGTTTTTCAAAAAACCATTTTGAATCTAAAAAAACAATTTTGCCTGAAATTGTTTAGGGTGATGCTTGAAGAGTTGAGGTAGAAAACATAGCTCTGTTGGCTATTAAATAACTTCAACCTTACTTACATGGACCTTATTAATCTAATTTATGAATTAAATAATGTGAAATATGTCTGTAGATTATCATGTCAAAGCTATCAAGACCATGTTGCAGCTGCTATGGGTCTTACTTATTTACGAATAACTTAGCAACCCACATTGTAATTCAATAATGACATGCCTCAGAGAAATGAGCTCATCATACAACATGATATCATATTTCATATGGTTACAGAAACAGGAGATGTGTCTTAATTCATTTACTGCTTATTGCTATATGGGTAGAGATAAAAAAAATTGCAACCACGTCCAAGATATATATACACTGCTGACCAAAAGTTTGGAAACAGTGTGTTGTTCTCTACAGTGGTACATGCGTTGTAAGACCCCCTGTTGTAAGACCGAATTGCCTTATGTGACAATTTGTGATAGCCTTCCTCCCAAACCAACAAGTATATTTGCTGCATCTTACACCACTCCAACAGACGGCACACCTGAGGGAGACCACATCATGAACGCAGAAGGGCGTTAAAATTGGAACTTGTGACAGCACAATGCAGTTAAGAGGCAGTTTTTCTAAGATTCAGGCACTTCACCATTGGGGATGATACTCACCGACGCGGATGTTGTTCTTAATTTTTTCTCTGCTAACTGATTACTAAAAAGTTGAAAAAAATGCATTTTTAGACCTCCATACCATTTAGGTAATTTTTGAGGGCCCTTGCAATATAGGGCCAAAATTTGGATTGTGTCGAAGTCCAGATTTCAAATCCAATTATCTCAGTTACCTCTTGGTGTACCTCTGTTATATTTGAATAGCCAAATATATTGACCCAACGGTATCATTTGGTATCGCATTTATGATGATTGACTAAGGGCGCAGGCAACAAGGGGACACTGAAAGTTACTATTTTAGTCAATTATAAGCCAAATTGATGGGGCCTTTGTGGCTTGCGCCCTTGGTGTACCTCAATGTTTTGTGCATGTATATGAAGGAGAGGACCTATTTTACAAGTTTACATAAACCTTAGAAAGGTACACTAAGGACGCATCTCCACAGGGGGCGCTGTTTCCTATAAAAAAGTGAAATAGACCCTTTTTCAGGGCTCAGTAGCTCATTGCGCCCAGGGTCAACAGCGCGGGTGTATGCCTGTCATGTGCTATAACACCTCTGGTTTACTGGGGTGTGAGCATCTCTGAGGTACTCTTAACCATTCTCTTTCCAGAATTTTTTTAAGGTACCACATATGACCATTTTACAAATTTTCAAAAAATCACCAGGACTCCCAAACATCCTCCCACACCAACCATTCATCTGATGCAGTCCATTGGTAATGGATGAAACATCATGCAATCAGTGTAAGTCCAGTAAAAATTTACAATTTTACACGATTTGGATTACCAACTGGATGAATCATAATATACATCAACATGATGATAATATGATGACATTCCTTTTGGCAAAATTTTAAAAGCATATTGATTTATCTATCAAATTCTGTGCACATTTGTAGTGAGTGAACATTAGTAAAAAGTTATATTCAAGAAAGATATCTGATTCAGATTCTATGAAATAAAGTAACCGTAATTGGATCCTACAATGAAATATCAACTTGCCCCCTTGAATTTTAGGAGCAGGGTATGTCATATTTCAATTACATTAATCCCTTCGGTATTTAGGCTTAAGACATTCTGTTCTCAAAAACTTGTATCAGTATCTCACTTCTCATTTTCCATTGTTTCTTAATTTTTATTTTGACAATTACATTTCAAATCAAAATTGTCGTCGAAATTGGTGTTGCGGTAATAATGACACTTATACATTCCCAGCATTAATAGGTTTTTTGAGGTTGCAAGGTTATATTTTTATGGACTCGGCCTCCGTTTCGGTCTCTGTTTTGGTCTCGATTGCCAAATACTCATCCTTGAACTCGGTCTGAGGGGGGCCTTTGGCCAGTGATGGATCCTAAGTGGCGTGACGTCACATACCACTTGACGAGAGGCTGTTCAGTTTGTTTTGGTTTTCGAACCTGGCAGACGCTCTGCGTATCGTTGTAGATAAAAACCAACACTCTGTTGTGAAAGTGTTGGCCTCATTGCTGTTGTGTTCTCTGAGGGGTGAGAGACTCTTGGTGATGTCTTTCTGATGAAGTTTGACCATGCTGTTGTGTTCGTGGTCATGTGCTGGGAAGCGGCACTTGAAGTTGGGCAAACTTGAAATGTCCCGTAATGGCGTCCGCTCGGTGCGGCGAGAATGATTGACCCGTTTGGGGGGAAAATGGCCCATATGGGGGCACAATTTTGTGCTGAGGGACGAGGAATTAATTATGCTGATAGCTCTGGTACTCAATGAAGTCTTGGATGTATATTTTACGAGAAAACACACCCGGTTACGGAATAATGATATGCATAATTTGACGTTGATTCATTTAATGAGATGCAAAATTTTACGCTCATCTATTTTGGGATCGAAGTTTTCTACGTCACGGCATAGAAATACATGACGTCACAACATAGAAATACATGAAGTCACATAATGGAATTGAAGTTTTTTACGTCACATATTGGAACACTTCGCATGGCGGGAATCTGCCAATCGCGCACTTGGGGCTCAGACGTTGAAGCATCCAGACACGGATTTTTTCTTTTGGATTTATTTCCAACTTCGGGGCTTTATTTACGTTGGATTTCATTTGGATCATCTTTTATTTGCTTCCTGGACTTAATTGGATTGATTTACGGGTGCCACTTATTTTATAATTACGAAATTTTTCGGATTTAATCAGTTGGATTTTCTGGAGGATTCCACCAGCCGATGGCTACCGATCTGCCGGTATGGCATTAATTGTAATCAAGGAAGGCGCCAACCCTATCAAGAAGGACATGCTGCCTGTGGTTATGCGGATCACGTCTCTGCACCTGGAGGATTGGAAATCCAAGAGCCTGGCATCTTTTTCCAACCACCCATTGGAGTCGTACTCATCTGAAGAATTGGAAGAACAATTTAAACGAATGTCAACATATGAAATTACGGTTAGTAAATTCACATTCCAGTTATTGTGAAGTATTGCTTTAATTCGTCGTCACTGAATGTGCTGTGATTATTTATTGATCGTTATAAAAAAAATTTTTTTAAAAACTTAGAAGCTGTCAATGATAGGAATTGCTGAGCCGTACTGATTAAAAAATGATAATAAAAATAGAAAATAAATAAAGAAAATAAAAAATGATTGCTTCACTCAGTACTGGTATATATTATTGACATTTGTTTAAGTTATCTTTAGAACTTAAATATTTTTTATTATGTACTTGGTTGAGCATGTGGAGTGTGTCATTTCTCTTCAGCAATGATTTCAAAGTGAGTTTGTTAAATATGTACAGTTTGTCTCACAAAATGCAAACCAGTCATGGGCCTGATAGCTCAGCATCTATAAGTTACTGTAGAAATATGCATACTCACGGATAGAACAGCAAATTTTTAATTTATTTATCAATTATTTGTGATGCTTTGGTGATTTATTTGTCAGATTTTTGACGACGACCGTGCGTCCTAGAAATGAGACAGACTGAAACACAATGTTAAAAGTTGGTTGATTGAATCTTGTAAATTCTTTGTAGGTGATTCTCCACTTGGCAAGAGTAGACGATTCTCTCCTAGCGCGTCGAGTGGCATATGCCATTGCGCCATCCTGCAAGCAAATTTTTTGGAAGCAAACAAATCCACAGTCACAGTGACACCAAGCTCTGGTTCAAATACAAATTCAAGCTCCAATACTGGCAGTAAGCAACCTGTAAAGCCACCGGTCAGTTCAGCCACAAAGCGAGTAAGTATCTTCAATTTGTGCAGAGATTTAAACTTGTATTTTGGCCTGATTATCCATAAGCTTGCGGTTTCTTTCCTGCATTTGAATCTGCAGGCCTATTCAACAGTTCAAGATAGTACATTTGAAGTTGAATAAAATTAAATAATTATAATACTACTACTGATAATATAGTAATAATAATTTCTGAGTTGTCAGAATGAGGCCACCATCCATAGTATGTTGAAAAATTACTCAGATGAGTGTCGCAAGCTCTTGGCCTATATTTTTTCATTGGTTTCTGATTGTTGTTTTATTGTCTGCACAGGAAAACCTGACGTTGACTGCAGAGGACACTGAAGTGCCGCCCGCCTTAGAAGAACTTAAACAGGAGGTTAAACGGATGAAAACCGGTCAAGAGAAGGGAACAGTAGAATTTCACCTGAGCCATGTACCTAGGTTAGCTCTTCGATTATCCTGCTCAAATGAAATTTTACTAGCGGCAGCAGAAAATTCGTATGACGTCGCCAATGCTGTGAAGCACCCAGATGCGGAAACATTTAAAATTGCCTTAAAAGCGTGCAGAGAAAATGTTGACACCGGGAAACTACATGGACTGGTGACTAAATTGTTGCGCACGGAGGTGGCCAAAAAAGCTCAGTCAGCCATTGAGGCCGGGCAAAAGTCCGAAAAAAATAAAGAGCAGAAACAAAAGGAAAAAGAGAAGGAGCCAGTCCCTACATTTGGACCAACTTCTACGACAGCTGGGGCACCGCAACACCCCCCTTGGTGGCTCTCAAGTGGTTACAACTTTCCCCATGCTAGGTTTGGGCCTAATAGGGGCCGTAGTCGTCCTTACAACCGTCCACAGTCGCGCCAGTGTTTCATCTGTAGGGCGTCGGACCACATGGTCAACGCCTCCCCTTTTAATTCTTTCAAAGATAAAGCACAGTAAAGTTGGGAATTAATGTTGAGTAGTTTTTTGCGCAATGAAGTTGATAGAGAAGTTCACTTATTAAATGGTTTTATTTTATGGCTGTTTCTTAATAATGGTTGTCACTTAAATTTTATAAATTTCACTGTTCCATGGAAATAAGTAAATATTTACTCAGTTAATGACATAACTTTATGCATACGAATATGCATAAGAAATTGTCTAGTTTGGCCTTTTCTGGGTTTTCCCTCTCAAGGCCATTGATTCCTTAGTGGGCTTGCCCACGTGGGGGGTTAATCTGGAGAGAGTCCTTCCTCACAGTTGGCGTGTCTCAATTAAAGATGTGCTTTGGTTTGCGGTACTTTGAGTTTCAGACAATGATTCCGAAGATCCTAGCTGGGGAGATTGAGTCGGGTTTTAACCCCACGTCAGTGCGGTTGCGCAGCACATCCGAGATGGTCAACTGTGAGGGGGACGCTCTCCAGAGTCAATCCCCCACGTATGACCCCTTTAGAGACCCCTTGCCAGTCGGTCAACCCTGGAAGGAAGCACTGCTTAACGTAAAGTTTCCCAACCCCGAATGCTTTGTGGCAGGTAATCTTCATAATCATCTACGCAGTTGGGATTTCCTGCTGTCTGAAGTTGCAAATGAGCAATCTGATCAAGTTAGACAATGGTTATTTGAGAAAGTAAATGTTAGAGATTTTATGCAGCCCTTTAGGGGAAATTTTGCTGGAAAACATTTCAATGGAAACACTCCAGAAAGAATACAATTTTCAAACTATGAAATTTGTGCACCTTTCAATAAAGACATTGCCGTAATTTTAGAGGATAGAATAGCAAATGGTTCCATTGAACTTCTCGGTAGGGTTGGCGAGGTAGAAGCGCCTCACTTAGTGATGCCATTGGTTATGGTAAAAAATCAGACAAAACCACGTTTGTGTCATGATGAAAGGTACTTAAATTTATACATGCGTCACTGTCCATTCACACTGGAAGGTTTATCAAAGATTCCCCATATGTTAACGGCTGGGGACCTTATGGCTATGAGTGACGAGAAATCTGCCTATGACGGCATTCTCCTATCAGAATCCTCCAGAACATTCTTTGGTTTGGAATATGCAGGTTGGTACATGCAGTACAGGACTCTACCTTTCGGGTGGAGTGTTTCACCATTTATCTATCAAAGTGTGGGCATGCAGGTGACAACATATTTACGCAGACGAGGTGTAACCACTCTGCAGTACCTTGACGATCGTTTTTTGGGCCCCACAATTTTGCCAAACCTAGAAAATGCTGTTTCTGCCACGGGTCTGTCTATCCTTTTGAATGCTTCGGTTCTTACACAATTAGGTTACACAATAGCTTTACACAAGTGTGTCTGGGAGCCCCGTTCTACTATCAAATATTTGGGGTTTTTGGTACACGCGGACTCTCGTCAGTTTTCAATTCCTCAGGAAAAGAAAGATAAATTCAGAATATTGCGTGAAAGCATTTTGTCATCCCCAACAATCCACTTGAAAACTCTGCAAAAGTTTATGGGCAAGTGTATTTCATTCAACCAGTGTATCCCAGCAGCAAAACTACTCATTAGATTCATGGCGAACAATGTCAGTAAAGCTCAGAAATCCTCTCAGTTGATACAGGTTAAAGGAGAACTTCGCGAAGAAATTGAGTCATGGCAGTTCATTGACAATCACTCTGAATGGTCCCCTTGGAGACTTCAAAAACATGTAGAAATGACCATAGCCACAGATTCTAGCGGTTTTGCTTGGGGGGCTACGGTAGGGGATCATGTTATTCATGATTTCTGGAACGCCAGAGATAGAAGGCCAATCCATCTGAAAGAGACGGACGCGCTAATTCATGCCTTAAAAGCTATGCCAAAGTTGTTTGAACATAAGCGAGTTGATGCTTTGATTGACAATCAAGCTCTAGTAACATCTTGGGAAAAGTTGGGAACAAAAGACCTAGAGTTAAATAAATTGATCCTTAGACTGTTTAATGTAGTGAAAGACTTGAACTGTGATCTCATCCTGAAGTACATCCCTTCCAAAGAGAACCCTGCCGATGCACCTTCTCGGAAATTATCTCTTTCAGATGCTCGTCTGTCAGGTACCAGTTGGTCTGTTTTAGAGAAAACATTTGGCCCACATACTTTCGATCTGATGGCTCTTGACTCAAATTGTATGTGCGACATCTCGGGTGCGCTCCTACCACATTATACTCCTTTTCCACTACCATTTTCCAGCGGAGTTAATGTTTTGTGTCAATCCCTGTCTGACAAGCAGAACTACTACTGCTTCCCCCCATTTTGTATGATTGAGCCAGTAGTAACATTTCTATTAAACGAGTGTACCCCTCTCTTGAGAGTTACCTTGGTCCTGCCAAAGTTCCAGATTGCACCATATTGGGAACCCCGCCTATTGCTGAGGAGTTCACGAGTATTTAACTCAGGGGGTGTGGGGGAACAAGGCATTCTTGAGATTCCCACCAAAAAGGGTTTCAGCCCGTGTCAACTGAAACAACCCCTCCAGGTGTTTCGAATTGATCATCTGAATTAATGGCATCTGTACTCTTTATGTTTTAGGAGACGTCCGTACAGCGTCGCAGATCTATTGATTTAACTGCCTTAGGTGACCGAGTCTCAACACTCATGAATAAGCACAAGAACTCCAAATATCAAATTCGTAAATCTCACTTGCAAATTGAACTTGAAAGTTTCCTTGAGGATATTGGGTCGTCTCTAGAGAAATGCTCCCCCATGAGGTATGCTTATTTTTAGCCTGGTGTGATAATCAAGGAAAAACGGCGGTTCATTTACTAACATGTGAGCAAATTGGGAAAAAGAAGCCAGATTGTTTGTGCCCACGCCGACTTTCACACGGCACGGTCGCCTCTAAGATTTCGCAACTTAAGAATATTTTTGAAACAATAGGTAGGAAAGATAATCCAGTATCAAACGATGTATTAGTGTATCAAAACCAAGTAAAAGTAGAACAAAGTGTTGCTCATGTGATGCCTGCACAGGCAAAACCAATTTTCCTTAGGAAACTTCTCTTAATTTCCATGTTCATTGACAGACAAATCACAAAAAATGAAGTCTCTCGGGAAAAGAGATATATCTTTCTCCGGGATCAAGCCTTATTTAAGTTCATGTTTTTCAGTGGGGATAGGGCTCATGATGTCGGTATCATGTTAGCCCAGGAAATATCTAGATTACCCGATAACTCAGGTTTCCTCATACGCCATACTTACGGGAAAACCCATAGGGTGGACAAACCTAATATTTTTACCATATTTCGATGTCCCAATGAAGTGATATGTCCTGTTCAGGGCCTTGAACTGTATGTCCGTGAATCTCGCTTACTCGGGGTTGATTTGAAAGTAGGCTACCTATTTCGCCCTTTGGTACAAAAATCTGTAGTTGATGCCTCACTGTCGTACGAATCAATTTATTCAAGACTGAAGTTTTACTTGAATGAACTAGAATTAAATGAAGGTGAAACGCCACACAGTTTCCGAGGTGGCTGTGCTATCACTTTCCAGCGGGGTCAAAGCTCATTTCCTCAAGATATTATGCAACATATTGGGTGGAGGACAGAATCCTCTGCAAATCATTATTCTAGGAATGCTCAGTTGTCGCAGGCAGCCAACATGTCAGAGGCTATGTCAAATATGCTAGGCCATTGTACTGATCCTGAATCTGTTAAAGCATCATGCATCAGAAGGTGGTTATATTGAGCAATCAGAGTTGATTAAAGCTTTCTCATTGTAAGAATTGTATGAAAAGACTGTACTTCACAATAGGTCTCTGCATTTATGCTTTGTATTTGGGAAAGATGAATATTATTGAATGAGATATGTTGCTGGTCATTGCTGTAAATGTTTAAAGTCATTATTTGTGTAACCAGACTAAACTATACCATGGTAGAACTTCTTAAAAGTCGCAGTTGTTGTACATCCATTTGGTAGCATGTCTAAATTTAATCTTTACGAACTCTGATGTCACTCACGTTTGGCAGGCATCGGCTAGTGGAACTTAAAAATTACTATTATAATAGTATTATTGTCAATACATTGATTAATGACTAACCAACTTGTGGAAATGACATGTTTATAATCATTAACCTGATGAGAATGATTTGTTACGATACAATTATATACATTTACTGGTGTCAATTTTATCGGCATTCAAAATTTTTGACAGTGATTAATATTTCTTACCAAAGTTATCGATTGATATTTAAATTTACAATGATTGATATTATTGTTAAATGCTTAAAGCATTCCAGCGGGTGACAACATGACAAACAAAGAGATTGTTATTTGTGAAAAATGTTTGTGCCTGTATTTATTAAGATTTGGTTAAGATGGAAAATCTGTAATAAATAGCAGCCACTCTGGGAGATAGATGGACAACAGGCGGAATTTGTAACTTCTGCCATATCTCATAAGCCGACAGCTCACAAGGGATTGATGTCAGTCACTGAGGATACTAGCTGATCCTAAGTGGCGTGACGTCACATACCACGTGACGAGAGGCTGTTCAGTTTGTTTTGTCTTTCGAATAGCGGTAGGGGTGATAGTGTTGAGAGAGCAAGGTAAATCATGATTAGCTAATTTGATGGGTCAGAGCATATGTGGTGAATATGACTGCCTTAAAAAAAAAAATAAATAAATAAAAAAAAAAGGACGAGTTGCTAATGGTGTTGTGTAGGTTTCTATTGGTTTGAATCATCTCAGCTTTGGTTCAGCACTAGTCCAGCACAGGCCACTATTGGCTACTGGTTTGAGTAGACCTGTCTCTATTGGTTTGAATCAGATCCGCATGAGTTAGGCAAAGGCCAGTGCCTTTCGCCACATCCATTTAGTGAGTCTGGCATCGATACCTCGAGTTGTTGGCTCCATATTGTAACTTCTGCCATATCTCATAAGCCGACAGCTCACAAGGGATTGATGTCAGTCACTGAGGATACTAGCTGAGGTCTCGAAACTGTCCTCATCCTCAAGGCCACATTTTAATATCCTCTGTTTCGGCTCTTGCCACAAATCTCCATTTTGGACGATTCACTTGCCGTCCCGACTACAACACTAAATCAGAGTGTACGAGATTAATGCCTCTTTTAGAAGGTATCTGTTTTCCTGCCTATATTGGAAATATTGACTCCCTTGAGTAAACGGAATGCTACTGTTACATCCACTTCTGTCAGAGTAACTGACAACATAAATAAATAAATACAAGAGTTATTGGTGTTTTAGTCACTGGTGGGATTGGAAGACAGACAAAAAAGTATTACTGGATTGTCAAGCGATTCCCATGGCATATATTGTATTTCAGGTATGTTACTGTATTTTCATTATTGATTGTCTCCATATAATATGCCATTGTGCATCAAATTGTATTAGATTTTGTCTCTCAGACATCGCTAAATACAAAAAATATGATGCAGTGTGTATGAAGTTTCTGCAGTCTTCAACAGTATGATGCCTACAGAGTCTCGTTTTATCTACATATCCCACACTTCAGCATGGAAAACCCATGAGGAACAGCCCATGGGATATAATTTTGTGATCCACCATCCCTAATTTAAATATGATCCACCATCCCTAATTTAAATATGATCCACTATCCTTGATTTACATATTTTATTTATTTGTGGCACTACTTCAGATCACACATGACGTCACAATCACCACACATGACATCACAACAACAGCACATGGCGTCACAATAGCAGCTGAACCACTATGACATCATCAGCATTGGTGACGTCACCAGAAGTCATGTGACTCTGAGCGCTTTGTTTATAGCAACCAGTCAGACTCCACCCACTTTGTCATTTGTTTATGTTACAGTTTGATCTGATTGGTTTGGCCACCATCAAAACATTAGATCCATCCACCGAAGTGATTAAGTCATTATGATTTTTAATTATCCATATCTAAGCATTAAAAATACCCTCATAGGTAGTAAAAATAGCAGAAAATGTGGGATATAAATAAAACCCACTCAGGGTGGTGGATCAGTCCACTGAAACCCACTCGTGGTCTAGCTGGCTGCGGATTGCAGAACTCACTCGTGGCTTCGCCACTCGTGAGTTCCTCCGCCAGCCAGACCACTCATTGGTTTCAGTGGACTGATCCACCACCCTGAGTGGGTTTTATTATGATACCTGGTACCAGTGATAACAGCCTGCTGCAGTCAAAAGGTGCCCTCTGTCACATTTTCTAAGGCGAACTACAGACTTTTTCGTATGCGGTGTCATGTTTGTTCCAACAGGATAAAATTTTGAGGCAACCATACTTGAAAATCAAAGATGGCGATCAACCGTTTTTTTCTGAAGGCATCAGCAACCACCCTTTTTTTCAGTAGTTACATGTATGAGTAGTAACCTACCACAGTACCGCTCGATAATACGTATCACAGAAGGCTTTCGTCGTGATGACAATTCGATTGTGTCGCAGGGGCGTAGAGTTTTCATTTTTGTAGGGGGGGATGATTTCCGCGATCGCAAACTTCGCGCGAGGCCCAACGGGCAGAAAATCAAGCAGCATTGGATTTTAGAGGCCACTTTGCGATCCAAACACCAATATATTTTAGATTATCAAAGGTTACTTCTGAGAATTATATTTTCCACATAACATGCAACTTGTCAGCCTAAAGCAAAATTGGCCTAAGTCAGACTTAGGCCATTTTTCCTTTTTGATACCATACGAAGGCCCTTATGATAATACATGTGCTAAAAAAATTTGGACTCCTAAATTAATAATAAACCCCTCAAAACCCCAACTCAATTTTCACACAAATGGCCTAAGTCCTGTTGACTTAGGCCATTTTAGCAGATATCACCAATATTTTTCTGTCATAATTGTGAGTATTAATTTTATTGAAGTTGTTTCCTCGCATTTCATTCATAAATTTTATGGAGAACTGCTTAATAATACAGCTACACCACAAAAGAATTTTGGCCTAAGTCATTTTGGTTTCAAAAAAAAATTTGGCCTAAGTCAATTTTTGGCTGTTTGCCAAAAATTGCCAAAAATGACTTAGGCCAATTTTGCTTTAGGCTGACGATTACTGGGATATTGGACAAATTTGCTAAATATAACTGATAGTTGTCAACACCAAGTAGTAATAATTTGAAATTCTAGGGGGGGATAATCATATGATCATCCCCCCCAGGTTCATCCTAGGGGGGGATGCATCCCCCCCAGGATCTACGCCCCTGAATTTCGTGTGTTAGTTATCTATACTTCTATTGTCACCTCTCAGTGTACGGTATACTAATTTTGGCAATTCGTATGCTTTATGTCAGATAATTTATTGTGGATTTTCTACTGGGAGACCGCCTAACTAATGAAGAAATATTCTTAGCACCGCTATTAACTGATTGCTAATTTAGGATTTGGGCAGATTTCTGACAAAAAGAGTTTCACAAAATATTAATGCTGAATTTATGAAAATTGAAAATGCGAAAAGATGATATAAACATTAATATTTTACAGCATCTGGAAGCTTCAATTTCACAACAAAATTTATATCAATGAGAGTCTCTGGAAAATAATGGTCTCCCTGTGACACCAATTTAGCAATGACTGAGAGACCAAATCTCACAGGCGGCCATACTAATCATTGAAAGACATGATTCATCAGGGCTAGCAAATATCTTCAGTGCACGTACAGGCTAGCATATGACAAATCAAAGAAATGCCCTAGACACATGTGTTTCGATATATTTGTCACAGATTCCATCCAATTCGACAGTTGATTATGAAAAACATTTTCTCAAAATTCACAGTTATTGTTGGGTGTAGTTGGCCTATAAGTTGTAGATTTTTATCTACTTCTATCTTATGTCTAACTGCTAAAAGCAATCGTAGTAACAAACAATGTATTTATAACAATTTGAGATCACTTCTGTTGATGTGTGTTAATCAGAATTGTCATGTGATTTTGGAAAAGGCTTACACTTGTAATGTATTTCTTCAAAATATGCAAATACTATAAGAGGAAAAATGATTGGCATGCCAGACCATTATCAAAATAAGTGAGATGTACAAGGTCAACTATTGCATTTGCACCATATCTGCATGTTATTTGCAAAATGGCTCTGCTTCTGCAATCTCCAAATTTGAATTTTATACGCTTGTATTGTCTTATAGGGTGTTATTGGCATTCATGCAAGTGCCAAATCTGCTCACAGTGTTATCAAATGCGCTGCATCATGCATTACACTTAATCCGTTCTCTGGATGATGAACATGTATATTATGATTTCTAAGATTTTATTTTTTATAATTCTATTATTAGCTTAAAATATTTCCCCAGCTGCTATTAAAAAGGCAATATACTTCTTCAATCATCATTTTGAAACTTTTGTTAAATTTAATTTCTGTATGTATATGACAAAACAGATGATAGATAAAAATTTGAATAATTTCTCAATTTAATCTGTGAATGAATTCTTTCGAAATCCGCAATATCATGATTTGATTCTAAAGTTGCATGTAATTCTGAAGAGCAATTAAGACTTGATTATCATTCTAGCGAAAATTGAGGATATTAATTATCCATGGCTTGTTGCAAAGCAATTTAGAAAATAGATATCTGCCTCATTTCATGATCTTAAAAATATGCATTGCATTGAGATTTCTGATTGCTTCAATCAGTTTATGGAATTCATTATATCATTCTGCAACTCTTATTGTTATAGAAGAAAGGACCAAAACTTAATTAGAACCGTAATTTATAATCACAGTTAGGGCTCACTGCACTTGAACTAAGGGATTTTTTCTGTAAACCAAGTAGATATATCTAGGCAATACCAAGTGCCAAACGGCTATTTAATTTTGCTCCATTATTTTGCTCTCAGATGATGCAACCAATTAACGAGTATTCTCCTTGTGGCAACAACTACAGAAAATATAATTTATCAGCATCCCATATTTTTAAATAGAGTGTTGGGAGATGGTAACATCTAAATGATACTTCCACTTAAAAAATACTGTGTTGCACACAGAGCTGGGGCCAAGTACTCAGTACTGTAAAGAACAAGATGCTTTTTTTTTGTCCCTCCATCCCTTGGCTATTTAACTTTTGAATTCCCTTTCCCTTTGCCATTTCACTATTTGTACTTTGAAATTCCTTTCCCTCAGCCCTGAAAGGGGTTTTATGTTCCTCTATCCCTTGGTTATTTTACTTTTGATTTTCCTGTCCCTTGGTCATTTTACTTTTGAATTCCCTGTCCCACATATCTCCTCACACAAACCTCCTTTTTTTTCTGTGATCAAGACTTTTTTGCCTACAGATATCATCCATGTGCATGTGTTGTACTGTACTGTTTTTGCATACAACAATGGAAAATTTCTTACACTTGCAAAAAAGGAATAAGAAACGAATATGCCTTCTGCAATGACAAATGACAATACTCACAGCTCCTTTGTGCAGCTTTCGGTTCATTTTTTGGAGGTTAAAAGAAGCTGTAAGTGACATATAGGCCTGTCTTTCCTTTCAGCTGCACAACAATAGAACTGGTATGTTTGATTAATTGCATCCTACATTTTTTGGCATAATCATTTTTTATCCAAAGGTCAACTTGACCCCTGGCAGTTATAGAAAATTACAAATTGACAGACACAAACCAGATTAAGAAGTAAATCAGTCTATCAAAAAAGACTTGTAATTGGTTATTTCCAGCTCAATGAAGACTTTTCTGCAAATATTTATGTGTGCATCTCTGGGCCAGACGATGAGACAGAATATGCTCAGCAACAGCGACCAGATGCTAGACTGCCAAATAACTAGAATGCCGGACTGATCACTGTAAAATTTTAATTTTGAGTCAGCTTAAATGATTGAGTGCGACAGTTACACAATTCCTTTAAGGTTAGATGACTTGTTTGTTTAAAGTTATGATAACGGACACATTATCAAATCATAAAACTACAAGCTATGTTTAATTTGCTGGAAGGAATTGTTCAACAATCTCACTCAATCATTTGAGCTAATTAAAAATGCAAACTTTACAGTTTTATACTTCCAGACTGCAAGGCAGCTAGACTACTGGACTACCAGATTGTGAACGTCCTAGACTATTAATACATTGATCTTTATGTTTTGTTTTTTGTTGTTCTTTATGATTCAAAAAATTACACCACCATCGCTCTAAATCCTGTAAACATCTGCCTTTCTCCTGGTAACAGATTAATGCTTTCAAATTAAGAAATCATATTTCTAAAAATTATGTAAGACATCTTCTTATCTCGAGGATAAAAGATCACGAATAAAATTGTACAAAAAAGAATTGCTATGTTATTTAATGATCTTTTGGTGATTTAATTTCAACGAATTCTGTTGCCTCTGCTGGATTAACGTATAGAGCCGAAATTTGGATAACTATCACAACAGCATATCTCATTAATCATGTATCTCTCTGTCTGTTTTGATATATCCTGTTCTATCTTTTAGTGTCTCATCTACTCATTTGAGATGTTACTTAGTGTTTTAAACTCTTATTGCATCAGCATTAGATGTTTACTATTGGAACTAATAACAAAGCCAAAGTCTATTAAAAAAACTGAAATTTTGAACAAAATGCTATTGAAGCCCAGACCAATTCTTCCATTGTTACAAAAGCATTTGTCAACAAATGAAAGATGGTATATGACATAATAACGTGAAATTGGTTTGATAGCTGCATCCAGTCAAGAGGTGCCTTGCCAATTGCAGTTCTGCTATTTGGAAAAACTTGAGCAAAAATGGTTCTAAATAATATTACGCTGAAAGCTGTGATAGGGACAAACCCATATAATTGTTCATCATATTAGCTTCTGCCTTATTCAGAGCTGAATGCTTTGTTCTAGGAGGATGTCGAAGATCATTTACATCCGTTAATGGCATTGCAAATAGGAAGAAAAATATCTGATCTTTTGTCATTCCGAGGTACCAGACAAATACATATGGAAACCCCTGAACTTTCTGTTCACTTTCTGATGCGATCTGATAATTGTATAGAAACACCTTTCCTTGAACATGTATTATTAAAGGCTGTGTTTCTTGTGCATACTGTATGGAGTAAAAGAACAAAGCCGCATGCCTACCTCCTCTATTACCTGCTTCTTTTTTGTGAATGATGGTAGACTTGTATGATGAGACCTAAATAAATAATGCATATCATGGCAGGATTCAGTTTTGAAATTGCGATGTCAACCAACTGTGAACTTTTTGTTCAGCTTGTTCTTTCTTTCAAAATCAACTTTTAGCAAACCAAACTATGAAAAGGATGCACCATGGCATTAAAAAACTTATTTGTACCTTGAAAGGGGCATGCCTTTATTTTAAAAACATTCAAGAAACTTGGAACCCCCCCCCCCCCCTCCTTCATCTGTATCGAATGATCAGCAATTGAGGCGTTACAATTGTGGAGAGAAATTATACAATTTGAACACCTTGCCGACATACTTCACCATTGCGATGTTACTTTCGTAATGGCCTTGGTCAAAAGTAAGGTTCTTCAACGGGAAATTTCACGGCACTGACAACACCAACAATAGGTAGGAGGCCATGAGGAGACGGCCGAAGTATTTGTAATATTGGGCAATTTTATGAAATTTCACGGCACTGACAACACCAACAATAGGTAGGACAGTCACAGCCAGTATTGAGCTAGCGACCAAGTGGCTAGTGCCGTAGAGCATGAAAATGTGTGTCAACCTCCATTCAGCTTGAAAACTAAAAACTTTTGATGCGATTTAGCAGAATTTAGTGTTAAGTTCCATGTTGCTTGCAGTGATGGAAATGGGGGGGGGAGCTCAGGGGAGCTGAGCTCCCTTGACAAAAAAGCAGGTGGAGCTCTACCCTGCTACAGCTCCCCCAATGACCAGTGGTGAAATTACAATTATCATGTTATTTTTTCAGTCCTCATTGTATGTTTAGTCAAAATTATGCACTGGCGGAAGAATTTTTTCCCTTTAAAAAATTTGGAGTGGTGAGCCACCGTCGCACGGGCCAAGAGTTCCCCCGACGAAAATTTTCCATTTCCATCACTGGTTGCTTGTGAGTGCTCATTCACATGAACCACCCATTGAACATTCACCTTTCAATCTCTTCCTTTAATTGTAATACTGACAATATGACATATGTAGCCTTCCTTAAACTTTAAGAACCATTTTTGTAAAACTTTAACTCTAAAATTATTTTACATTCTTTCACAAAATCAGTCACCAGAGGAAGAAAAGCTGGATTCCAGCCATGAGACCAAATGCAAGTAATTAAGAAAACAAAGAAAATTCCTCTTTTGGTTAAAAGGCTCACAAAGAAAAAGAAAATGAGACAGTAGGTCCTGATAAAAGGAAGTGACTTCAACACTTCTTTCTTAGCAACAGTTTGGAAAGAAAAACTGGAATCTCGCAGCATTTGTGGGATTCCTGGAAGAAAGCTAATCGGTGGCAGCTTCAAATTAGTGTCCATTGAAGAGCGTATCTTAGTGGGGATTTTTGTTTGGTCTTTCATAAGGATGGGAATGGGAGTCAGTTCTAATATTATGAAACATCGGCTGCTGCAATACATAATTTTTGTATCTTAGTCCATGGTACAGTTCCATCATTCACAATAAAATTTGAATTCTGAGTCAACTTAAATGACTGAGCATGTTGAGTAAATTGATTGCACAATTCCTTTGAGCAAACATAGCTTGTTTTTTTTTAAGTTATAACAATGGTCAGATTATCACAACTTGAAATTAACGAGGTGTGTCAGCTCAAAGGTATTGCGCAACCATCTCACCTCAATGATTTTAGCTGACTCAAGATTTCAAATTTTACTTTGTATATAGTAGGGCTACACAACTAACAAAATAATATTTAAAACAATATTCTCAACAATATGCAGGGCTGACTCACAGTTGAAACAGTTTCCATGGAATAAGCAGTGCGTATTGGCTAGAGCTGCTATTATAGTATTTGTGGTGCACAAGACATATTGCGTAAGTTAGGAAACTGGGGAACTGGAGCCAAGCCAAGTGGCACAAATGGCATTCAATGAATGTGCCAAGAGATTAATTGGCTTGACCAGTTATAGAACAAGGACCTAATGTCAGTGACCTAGGGGCATTGAAGAACCTTGGTGCCAATGAGATTGACTTTGATAATGGGAAAATGAATCTTTTTAAAAGATCACCTGGTAATTTAGCCCATATACTAACAGATCAAAGCGCCCTGCATCTTTCCTCATATCAAAGTTTACAGTGCAAAGGAAGTCTGAAAGATGAAGCTAAGTGGTATTTTAGTGCATTTCTCACCACCACAAGAGACCGCGCTGCCAAAAGACTACTTTATGACTGTAGAAGGCATAGTCTTACAACGTAGGGACCACTGTACTCCATTATTTCATTTTCAGCTTTAATCAACAGCAAATTCTGGAGACTGGCTGTCAATGGCTCAGGTTGCTTCTCCCTTTTTCATAAGTAATATCATAAGGTCCTCCAGCAAATGGTAAGGATCATCTAGATCATGACCTTACCCGAATTTTCTGAACTTTGGTAGGAAATGGGATCATTGACAAAGTGTGTAACTGTAGTCCTACCCTAAAATGTATAGACAGCTCTCTGAATGAGTAACTGCTACTTATGAGTTGTCTTATGATGACGGATCCTATAGATACATAATTGAGATTTATGTAGTCCCTATGTTTAAAAGCACCACAGTTGGCCAATTCGAAGAAGCTCTAGGATGACGTAACAATAAAGCAAAATTAATGATGATTAATTTTGAACTGTTGTCCAAGGCAGGTGCTTCTTATTTGGACAGACTGAGAGGTGGAATCTAAGCAGGGACGCCCAGAGCATAATCAACTGAGCTACTGCAACCCGTTCTCCTCATAAAACATTGCAGGGAAATTCTAACTGATCACAGTACTTCAAGAGTAAAGGATAATGCTGTTGTTTACCATTAGCCATCTCATAAGTCTGTTCCACAAATAGAATACAATGTCCGAATATAGTGGAGCAAACACAAAATAAACTTTCTTTAAAAGTCTATAGTTTTTTGCCAAAATGTCAGATACCTTGTAAGTGCTGTGGTTGTTTTTTATAAGATTGATGTAGGAAGGTAAATGTTGCCATAAACATCGATGTTATTGAGAAAGAGATATACTTGTATGTTTTCGTCTGACAAACTAAGTAGCAAGAATGTCCTGCATCGAAACGGCCTCATTATATGACAAGCTGCAGATCTCTTAAGTTATTCCAGTCTTTGTGTGTATATACGTAGTGTTAATTGCATTTGCAAAAAGGAAGAATGAAAGAATTATAGGAAATATTTTACAAAGTATATTAGACTAAAGATGGAGAAAATTCAAAGGTTTTCTTAAGTAGAGCGTCCTCAGTTGTCCAGAACAAGGAGACTTTGGGAGAGTCCTTTCTTGGAAGTGCTGTTAAGTGATTATTCGTGGGTAAGAGCTTTGCGGAAGGAGAAGACAGCCATCTCCTCTTTTATTAATGGAAATAAACCTTGCCTATCACTTACACTTGCATCCCCCAGACTCTAAAGTGTTATCAACAAGCCAGACATCAATTTGAAATCTGGGTCATTCATGCAGAAGATACAGTAAATTTACTTTCCTTTTTTAATCAAAAATACTATAATAAAATATTACTTTTGCTCATCTTGTCTTGAATGGCCCATTCTTCAAATGTAAAATCTGTTTCTATCAACCCTTGACGATTGTTGGCTCCAGTACCAACTATATTGTGCATGCAAAATTGCAATAAAATTTGTGAAATAAATCTTGGGAAAAAGGCTGAATTATTGTTTATTATGATGAGGATCGTAATAAAAATAATTTTAATGTAAATGTGTATAAAGTAACCCAGTTGTTTCAGTGGCTCAGCAGTGACTTTATCAGGCATAATAAAATTGCACAAATACTGAATGATCTGATTAATAGATGAATAATGACTTGTTGCTTCTCCCTTTGGCAATTTCATCAAGCAGTAATTGGACATGTGCGCAACAGCTGAGTTATTACTGAGGGGAGAAATTGCTTGGCTGATACACGACCTAGTTTCAATTTATCCTTGTTCATAGTTATTGTGTGATGCCATTATGCAAGATTGAGTTCAGCATTATTTTTGAATTATTTAGTGCAGCCCCGGGCAATAGGATTCTGTAAACAAGAAAAACCACATATGTATTGTGTCTGTTTGGCTCTAAGCATTTTGTATACAGTGGTATAATAGTTCTGGTTGATTATGAAGCTCTGATCACTGAAACTGGAGGCAACAGAGAGATTCAAAGGTGCAAATTAGTAACATCCATAGATCCTTACACAAAGGTAAAAGCTGAAATATAATCAAATGCAACATTGCTACTTATTATCATTTTCATAGCTGTGTGTTTTTCCACTTTGTACTTTGATTTATCCCAAGACTGTGATGTCACAGATTTAGTTGCATAACTTTGTATATTACAAGCACATATTTCAAGAAACTGACTAAACTTATTTACACATAGATTATGTATGTTTAGTTTGTTTGGCTTTGACTACACTGGTTGATAGATGCTTCAATTAACTACACTTAGTCAAACTGACTACTTATCCTCAAAGGATAGTTATGGACTGTTAAAAATTTATGACTATGGATAGGATTTTTGCCAGAACTTCCTGTCAAAAATGTATACCCCCCTTGAGTTTTATGCAGATTTTTAGTACCCAACCCATAGGTTTCATCTGGATTTCAAGTATGCCCCCTCAACATAGAAAACAATACACACATATATACTGTAATACTCGTGTCCTTTGACGACTGTCATTCATACAGATTCGCGGAATTTTGCGCATAAAATAATAATCTTTGTGGAGAAGACATACTTGTATGTAAAACATAGTCAATTATACATTAGTACAATTTTTTAAGG
>JAPTHN010000138.1:492370-752724 GCA_026936325.1 Platynereis dumerilii
AAACAGGTATTTTGATTCTTTTTGATTCGCTTTTTACAGAAAGACACAACAAAAAAACACATGAGCTCCGAAGCTTTCTACTGTACTAAGAATGGCATCAAAGATGATATTCTCTTCGCAGTCTTTCAGCTAAAAGCAGGTGTTCTTCTATTTCCAGCTCCTTTTTCAAAGGCTTTTTTAGTTTAATTTATCGGGACTATTAGGAATGCGGCTGTAAAGGCAAGTGTCACTCTACCATGAGAAGAGCAAGAGAAAAAAAACCTTACTCAGCAAGCGATGAGCTAAATTTTGATATCAGTAAAATCTGAGCATCAACCCAACATAAATACATGATTTAAATCAATGTTTGTGTTGATGAAACTTTCCCAGATTTTTTTTTTAATGATTATGGAAGTATTTACCTACAATTTTGTCTAGCCACGCTCTCTGTTGTTCGAAGTCAATTCCGAACTTCTACATCTACCCATGACTTTTTCGCTTCAGCGAACGAAGTTGGAAGAAGGTAGCGTATTCACTTGAGCAAAAATGTTGTCCTTCCGTTGGGCGGGCAGATGTTCGAATGGTTGGCGGATAGATCGTTCCAGCCTAGAACTCAGCCCCTATTGGGTACACATGTAGCCTACAGGGTCAAGTTGTGCCTTTTGATGGTCTTTTGAGTTTGACTGGCATATATTCAATATTTGTTATTCAAATATTGAGAAAAAAAATCAAAAATGTTTTTTCCTTCCTGGCCCAAGGCTATTGCATCTTACATCAATGAAATTTGGTACACATATAGCCTATATATATGGTCTTGGATATGAAACAGTGAATGCGAAAATTCCATTATAAATCATCTTGTCTTTCTGCTACCCATGATAGAAACCACATTCACTGTTGTGAAGTTCTTCAATTAGGAAATTTCCTAAAATATTTTGAACTGGCAAGTAATGACCTATTTGGCCTTGTACTGTCTTGAGACACCAACAGATAGATATAGTAGATTGATTGATACCAGATAGACAGACTTTATCTATCTGAGGGTATAAACCTATTAAGGTTATACACTTAT
Source organism: Platynereis dumerilii (assembly GCA_026936325.1). Lineage (NCBI taxonomy): Eukaryota > Metazoa > Annelida > Polychaeta > Phyllodocida > Nereididae > Platynereis > Platynereis dumerilii. The sequence continues at coordinate 493,422 of JAPTHN010000138.1, forward strand.
CCATAAAGTGTGTACAGTCTTATCTTGCAAAGGACTCGCATGTATTGTAGGAAATTTAAATAATGTCCAAAGAAGCAAGTAAGAGATGGATTCAACTATTTGCAAAATATATACCATTTGACATTTGAAAAGATAACAATTTTGGCTTTTGAGATGAGCAGGTAACAAAATTCTGTCTGACGAAATAAACAACAGACATTGTGAAGGGAGATGAAAATGATCTATTGGTTTCTAGGTTTCCTGTTGTAATGAGCAAAAAGGAAATTGTGGGCCATCCCTAACAAGCTTCATTAGCGAATACCTATTTTGCAGCAGCCAATTTGAAAATTGTTAACTTGGTTGCCATTAGTAGCAGCTCATTAATTCAAATTAAGGAATGTCTGTTTACAACAGCACTTTGAAAAGGCTGTTTGTCATTTCATTTGTATCAACAATTTTGAAATTCACAGTACAGTAACTACATATATATTGACAGCCTATTAATTTTATTTTCTTTGCGCACAACAGTGCAATCTGCAATCTCTTGCGCACAATAGTGCAATCCGTAATTTTCAATTTATTACCTATTAATTGCACTTTCTTGCCGCACTGTGGCCCGCACAACAGTGCAACCTGTCATCTCTGAGCGTACAATAACGTAATCCTTGACTTTCATTTTACAGCCTATTAATTCTATCTTCTTTGCGCACAACAGTGTAATCCGCAATCTCTTGCGCACAATAGTGCAATTCGTAATTTTCAATTTATTACCTAGTAATTGCATTTTCTCGACGCACAATAGTAACTGTGCAATCTGTGACTTTCTGCGTGCACATCTGTGCAATCATATCAACACGTTGCTCTCCCTTTCCAACTACTAGCGCACAACAGTGCACTCTATTTATTACCTATTATTTCTTTTTCTTGGCGCACAACAGTGCAACCTGTCATCTCTGAGCGCACAATAGCGCAATCCGTGATTTTCATTTTACAGCATATTAATTTTATTTGCTTTGCGCACAACAGTGCAATCTGCAATCTCTTGTGCACAATAGTGCAATTCGTAATTTTCAATTTATTACCTAGTAATTGCATTTCCAACTACTAGCGCACAACAGTGCACTCTATCCCAAATCTTAGGGTACTTTACTACACCCAATCAACACTCTTGACGCACATAGGTTTTGCTTCAGTAAATTCCTGGCGCACAAGTGTGCAATCTCCAAGCTGTACTTTTGAATTGCACTTGTCTATTAGTATAGAGTAATGAAAAAATAAAATAAAATAAAAATAAAAATAATAAATCTTCTGCACACATCTGTGCACTTGCACTCAACTCATTCTGGTGCACAATAGTGCAATTCTGCATACTATCTGCTGGCATTTCTCATTGTGCTTACTTATCTAACTCCTGGCGCCCTTTGGTGTACTTTTAGTGTATTTTATTCTTGTCGCTCAATTGCTAATAACAAATTTATTATTAGACTGAGGCCTCTCCGAAACATCTTTGATTCAATTCCTAGATATTCAATACCCAAGCGCACACCAGTGCATCTGATCAATACCCCGTCAGAACTACTCTGTCTGCTCACGAATTTTCAAATTTATTGTGCACCATCTGCAGTACCTTGTATTCACAGTATATCGACAAAATCTCACATTGCTAATTTATTTTAATTTATTTTCCAGGAATGAATCTTTCAACGCTTAGCACGAATGACGGTCCTCTCTCGGCGAACATCGACAGCAACCCTGATGCAGATTCAGCAACAGACATCGATGATGATTTTGATTCACCTGATAACACTGGTCTAGCTCCCACTGACGCTGAGAACATCCTCAATTTACAGAATCTTGATCCTAAACCTCAACGAAGTGGATTAAGCTCGAAGAAGTCCAGCGGACAAGATCTGGCCGAGACTAAGAGAAAAAAGCGTAGTACAAAACTCCAGAATGAAAACAAAACCTTGAAAAAGCAAAACGATTCGCACAAGCAGGAAAACAGTGGTCTGGCTACTAAGTGCGCCAATTGGAAATTGAAAACTCCAACCTCAAGTCCCAACTTACCGATTGCGCAAATCTTGCTAACAAACACAAAAAAGCCTTTGATGAAATGGAATCAAAATATCTGACTGAGCTTGAGCAGACCAACGGACTGCTCGCTGACAGTGAGCGCGAACTTTGCAATGTAAAACTCACACTTAAACAAAAGAAGAATGAACTTAGCACAGCTGCAAAGGAGTCGGAAAAAAACAAAAACTCACTGAACAAACAGCTAAACAAATTGAAGCAGGATAATGAAAAATTCAAAAAACCCTCAATGAGGCAAAACTCAATCTCGATGCCCAGCTGAAGATCTCTGAGAACAATGAACTGCAAAGTCAACGACTAAAACAACTTCTCAAGGAGCTTCAGAATGAGCGCAAAGACCTGCTAGAGCAGCTAGATACTAGTAATAACTCAATGGAGGCTGATACCAGAGCGAATACTGTCAAACCATCTGGACTCGTAATTGTGGATGCTGTGACGGAGGGAGTTATTCCGAAGCTTAATAAGAACATTGACTGGCATCCAGTGGTGACAACTGCTGTCGAATTGGATGACTTCGATCTGAGTCTAATCGATAATGCTGATGTGACACTCCTTATGCTAGGTGCAGCTGATATCAGGAATAAGATAAAGGGCTCTGAAGTTTTCAAGAAGATACACCCAGTCATTTTGCATGCGATCGATGTGTCTAAAGTCTATGTGGCTGAAGTGCCTCCAGCCAATAAACCTGGAGCAGCTGGACATATTTCCGTCATTAATCACAAAATTGCCAGGCTCACTGGAGCGACACCTCTGTTAACAAATATGAGGGATACGCCAAGAGAAGAGCTAATCGATGAAGATGACAATTTGAAGAACGCACCCTGTCAGCAATGGCAGAAGTTATTAACTCTAGGATCGAATTGCCCACATCGCTCAAGTCGGAATGCCCAGCCAAAGAGACCAGGTCGGAGATGCCACCGTTTAGGATTACTCAGTTTGTGAAGCTCAAGTCTCTCCAGGTAGGCTTGGTGATTGGACGTGGTGGGACTACTATCTCTGGACTATGCAAAAAACACAATGTTTCCATGAAAGTTGTTAAATGGTCTGTACCGGTAAAAGGTACAAGCAAGGAGCAAACTGGTGAGATGATGGATGGTGTGCTAATTGATGGCTTACTGCCAAATGTTAAATCTGCTACTGATGCCGTTACCACCATTCTGCAAGCGAAAAGTGTTAAAGATTGACATTTAAGGCCACAGGGGCCTCTTAGACCAAATGAACTGAATTTTGACTCGGCGTGTATTAAAATGAATGTTTGTAAGAATGTTTCTAGCATCCATAAGGTGTCTTGTTATCTGTCTTGTGTGAATGATCTGGCCTCTGTGGAGAATTTTCATTTATCCAGTCAATCGACGGCATATCCATTCCGCAGTTATGCTGATGCAGTCAAACATGGCATCACTAGCAAAAAGCCCTGCAAAACTGCTTCAGTTTCATCATACTCTAAGTCATTTACTGGCAGCTTGGCCGATAAATGTGCACCCCAAGTTGACACCAATGGTAAGGGTCTTATGGGGAAGTCGTGTATAGAACCTCGTAAGAGGCTTCAGTCAAGTAATCTGATGAAGCTGAATCACTCAAACATAGCTGCTAAGATTAGTGTCTTTGGCAATAACCGATTTATGTCAATAAATCCTGATGCCAAATCTGAAAGATCAGAACATAGACTTCTTAAGACTAGGCTTATGGAATGCTCAGAGTCTCCGACAAAAAACTTAGCTCGTAAGGCAATTCAGGGAAGAACATGAACTAGATGCTTTGTTGATCACTGAAAGCTGGCTCAAGCCTGATGACTATGTAACAATTTGGGAACTTGAAATGGACGAGTACCGTCTCTTACACTCGCCCAGATTGGGCAGACCTGGAGGTGGTGTTGCCTGTCTCATTAAGGCTGGTCTGAATGCCAGGGTAAAAGAGTCCATTACTAGTCACACCTTTGAAAGCATGGAGGTAGAGATAGACACAAAAGGGAAAAAATTATCATTGATTCTGATCTATCGCCCCGAACCAACACCCAAGCATAATTACTGTTTGAGTGAATTTTATGAAGAATTCACCAAGCTGATTGCATACTATCACACCTGCCCCAATGAAGTGGTGATAGCAGGCGACTTCAATTTTCATCTCAATAAGAGTAATAACGGCAAAGCCAATCAATTCTGTAGTATCCTTGAAATGTTCGATCTTCTCCAGTGACTTAATGTAAAAATTAAGGCAAAAATTGCCAAAATTCCAAATTATTTAATTCCCTGTGATGTTTTATGCCACAGAACGATTATTTCTTAAAAATGGTCATTAAAATTCATATTTTTTGTCTCATGCTGGAAATATTTTTGTTTTCATGCCATAATAAGGGCGTTATAGGCCTATAAATAGCCTATAAATAGCCATATTTGGCACCTATACTTGGCGCCACCCTATGGCAACAGCTATAACAAAACTAATTTTTAATATTGTTTTCTAAGGCCTAAAAAATCAATTTTGTGGAGGGACAATTTTGAGATAGCCCCTTATTGGGCTAAAAATAGCCAAAAACTGGTTTCCCCGCCAAAATTTCGGCCTCATTTTTGGCGGGAAAACCACATTTTGCCTTTTTTTAGCCAAAAAAAGGGCTATCTCAAAATTGTCCCTGCAGATAATTGTTTTTGGAGGCCTCAGAAACAAATATTAAAAATTAGTTTTGTTTTAGCTGTTGCCATAGCATGGCTCCAGGGTGGGTGCCAAATATGGCTATTTATAGGCTATTTATAGGCCTATAATTGACTGAAATTGCATGAAAGCACAAATATTTCCAGCCTGAGACAAAATCTTTTTTATTTTTAATGAATATTTAAAGGAAATTATTGTTTTGTGCCTTTAAAGTCCACAGAAAATTGAGTAATTCAGATTTATGATAACTTACCCTAATTTTTTACATTAACTCACTGGAGTTGTCCAGCATGTCAAATCACCCACCCACAAAGATGGCAATTTGCTTGATCTTGTCATCACTCAACAGAATTCTATTATTAAAGACTGTCGCATTGGCGATCTGCACTCAGACCATAACTGTATACTGTTTGATGTCACATGGAAAATACCTCCAAAACGATTGAAAAAGGCTGGCTACAGAAACACTCGAGCCATTAACCTTACTGCTTTCAAGAGAGACATGAAAAAGCACTTTTCCAACATAACTAGACAAGCCAATGATACTGATCCAGAAAAGCTCAACAGGCTGGTCGACCAATTCCTGTCTTCCAAAGACATCCTAGACCTCCATGCACCAGCAAAAACCATTACACTTACAAATCGCAAACCTACTCCCTGGACTAAAAATGACATTCGGGATCTCAAAACTTCCAAAAGAAAAGCCGAGAAAAAATGGAGATCTACACGCTCTCAGGCTGACTGGCTAATATTCAAGGAGAGAAGAAATGAATTTAATGTCAAATTGAACCAATTTAAAATCAACGATCTCAAAGCAAAGATTGAAAAAACTAAAGGCAACTCAAAAGCGATGTTCAAAGTCCTAAACTCAAGCCTTAACAGAAAGCAACAGTCCCCCCTGCCCTACCATAATGATGCCAAAACGCTTGGGGACAGCTTCAACAGATTCTTTGATGAAAAGATTTAAAAAATCAGAACTAAACTTAATATTCCATGCCTACCTACTGCAGCGAATGATGCGACGTTCGATGGCCCTAAACTAACTAACTTCAAACTGCTCACCCACGAAGAAGTCAGAAAACTGATTAAAGAAATGCCAATCAAACACTGTCCGCTTGATCCACTTCCAACCAAGCTACTCGTCGAATACATTGATGAATTCTTACCTATCCTTACAGAAATTATTAATACATCTCTGTGCAACGGTACTATGCCAGAAAAGCTTAAACATGCCCTTGTAAAACCCCTCCTGAAGAAACTAGGTCTCAACACTGAAATGAAGAACTATAGACCTGTATCAAATCTCTCCTTTCTTGGCAAACTTCTGGAAAGTGCAGTTATCAAACAATTCACGCAACACATCGCGGCTAATAAACTTGATGATGACAAACAGTCTGCATATAAACAATATCATAGCACGGAGACACTCCTGACTAAAGTTCACAACGACATCCTTACAAGTATGAGTCAAGGTGAAGTGACAATGCTGGTGCTACTTGATCTATCTGCAGCCTTTGATACAATCGACCATGATATTTTATTACACAGGCTCAAGAATAGATATGGCATTGATGGAGTAGCTCTCAACTGGTTTAAGTCATACCTAAATGAAAGATCGCAGTCAGTGATAATAGAAGACATTATCTCTGATAGTTGCTCACTAAACTATGGTGTGCCACAAGGTTCAAAACTAGGACCCATTCTTTTTAATGCCTACATTGCTCCAGTTAGTGATCTTGCCGCTCGTAACCAAGTGAACGATCAAAAATATGCTGACGATCAACAACTCACACTCTCATTCAAGCCAACGCATACTGACCAAGAAAATGGAAAACTAAAACTTGAGAAATGTATCTCTGATATCAGAGGATTCCTCCACCAAAATATGCTGTGCAACAATGGTGAAAAGACGGAACTTCTTATCATCGGGTCTGAAAACAACTTAAAGAGGTTACACATAAACTCTATCAATGTTGAAAACACTGAAATTAAAACATCTGACTCTTTTCGGAACCTAGGAGTAATATTTGATAAAACCATGTCAACAGAAAGGCAAGTTAATAACATGTGTCGTAGTGCATATTTTAATATTAGAAATTTATCTCACATCAGGAAAAGTCTAGATGCTCACCTTACTAAGACTGCAGTCAATGCTCTTGTTACCCCGCACCTTGACTATGGAAATGGATTATTATTTGGAATACCCAAAAAATTGGAAAATAAACTCCAAGTTGCACAGAACTCTGCTGTCAGACTTATAAATAAACTGAGAAAATATGATAATATCACCGACCATAGGAAAAACTTGCATTGGCTACCAATCCCGGCTAGAATCCAATACAAAATTCTTACCACTACATGGAAAGCCTTGAATGACCAGGCCCCATGTTATATTAAACAATTGCTGCAGGTCAAAAAGCAGCTCAAGTGTAACCTAAGAAGTAACAGCCATAACCTTCTCGAAGTACCAAAATACCAGGGCAATAACTATGTAAATAAATCATTTTCACACGCAGCACCAGTTCTCTGGAACTCGCTTTCAGACAAAATAAAAAACATGGACACTCTTGAGAAATTTAAAAAAGGACTAAAAACTCAACTCTTCATACAATCTTATCGTTAGAATTTTATTATCAAGCGCCGGTGAGCAATTGTTAATTGAAACTGGCGCTATTCAAATTTCTATTATTATTATTATTATTATTATATCAATTGTCTTAAAAGTCCTAAATTGCAAGTTTATTGATATACCTCACCATGTTGATTTATTTTTCACAGTTTTTATTAACATTTTTCCAATCTGTGAACAAATATCTCTCCAAATTGACAGTTTTAGTTGAAATGTTGCTATCCTTTTCTGTTTTCAGCTTAAATCGAACTGCTGAAATCACCAATATTACAGGAATACTGGTTTTAGTTGTCTTTCTCACACTTTCATACCACTGTTTGCTTTTTCTGGCCAATCAGAAGCCAGGATTTCGCTCTGATATAATGCATATCACAGCTCATACACCTGACCATGATATTGCATGCTTGGCTGACTACAAGTTGACAAAATTGAAGGAAACACAGAAACAAAAATGACCAACAAAGAATTAAAACTGAACGATGCAGACAGTAAACAAGGAAGAAGATTGTATAAAGTGTAACTGGTCTCAATGAAAAAGTTGCATTCACTCTTTTTGATGCCAATATCTGAAATAATGATCAAATTTAAGGTCACTTGATAAAATAGTTCATTTTCGATAGGCAAGCCACAAAAAAAAATTGCGGAGCAGCAGACCAACAATTTTGGCACTATTTGGCAAGCTCAAAGAATTATTTTATCTTCTTAATTCGGGGGCTGCTGCCCCCGAACCCCTGCTCCTTGTTTTATATTACTTTTTTAAATGTATTTTGTAACTTCAAAATAAAATTTGCTCAGCTACTGTAATAATCTTCCTCACCAAAGAAACCTTGGCTGAAAGGGCTGCACTATAACCTACCAATATATCTATCCATCTATCAATCTATCTGTCTATTTATCTATCTATCTATCTATAAAATGTATCTATGAAATTAATGTATAGTATTATTTCCTGAGAACAAAGAATTCTGACCTGTTGCCTTCAGGGCTGCCAACCTTCAAATGAACATATGACCATGAATGTGCAACAAATACAATGAAATGTTGTCAAACAAGAAGGATTGAAGGCAAACAAAGAGATTAAAATTAATTTGTTTTGTACTTAGTGGTATAAGTTAGATAACACCCTTGTTTGTGACGATATGCAATAATCCTCGGGCTAAAGCCCTCGGATATATTGCATATCGTCACAAACGAGGGCGTTATCTATTACTTCTTCTTGCTGTTTACTTGTACTAGACTCAAGTGAAAAATTAATCTTATTCAGTTGTAAATAAATTTGTATTTATGAATGGACTGAAAGCTGTTTTCATAGTTTCTGTGTTTTTATGAAAGTTTCATTGTTTTCTTGGTACTATCCGTTTCAGTTTTCAGCTTAAAATTGAACTGCTGAAATCACCAATACTACACGAATACTCGTTCTAGTTGACTTTTTACAAATTTATTCTTCCTTTTTACTTATACATGACGTTCGGTAGATACCTACTCAGTACTCACGTGAAACATTAATCTGATTCAGTAGTAAATAAATTTGTGTTTATGAAAGGATTTTGATTTTGATAAGTATCAATCAATCGATTTTGATTTTGATAAGTATCAAAATCAAAATCAAATACCAAAAATAAAAGACCATCAAAAACAACAGAAACTTTGAAAACAGATTTCAGTTCATTCATAAACACAAATTTATTTATTGCTGAATCAGATTAATGTTTCACTTGAGGGGCACCCCATGATCTATTATACCAAACATCTGTTATGAAGCAGTTGCCCGGCTGACTGTAAGACTGACGGCTGGGATTTTCCCAGCAGGCAAAGTTGTCAATTTCTGGCGTTCAACCGATGAAATTTGCAGTAAGGTAATGAGAAAGCAATTCAGGTGGCTGGCTGGGGAAAAAGTTATTCCTATCAGCTGGCTGGAAGGTGCTGAATGACGCTTGGGCTGGCTGGTAACCAAGCTGGCAGCATAACAGATATCTTCTCCCAGTTGCATAAAAAATTAATCTAAGTGTCACAAAAGATGTGCAACCAAGACCTTACACTGATTTGGACATTATAATAACACACTGCCATGAGGTGTCCCTGTCTTATTTGTACAACCCTATTTTGGCTAATTTTACTTCCCAATTTGAAGTGAAAATATCATTAAAATAACCATGCCCTGCTGCAGGCTAAAGCGGATCAGCTTATTTTAGATAAAGAGCAAATAAAAATTTGTTTGGAAGCCTATGGCAAAAAATTTTGAATCCCAACTTCAACGCAGTCTCCTGTAATTGCAATGCGAAAACATTTTGTGATCGCCTTTATTGATGTCAGAATCTTATGAGGTGAGAGTAGTCTACCAAAAGAAGTCGTATACACTACCCTCCAAAAGTTTGAATACACCAGAAAAGGTGAGATTTCTTTCAAAAATAACTCATCTTCAGCACAACTTTTGTTTTATACTTGCATCAAACAACATGGAAATTTACATTCAGGCCATAAGGTGTCCATATTTCATGGTTTTGAATCATTTTGGTATAAATTTATGTAAGTATCTCGATATCCCATTTATTCATTTTTTATAAAAAGCTATAAAAGCATTGTTAACTTCCATATTTATGACATTTTATCTTTTTTTTACACATTTCCACTAGTTTGTGATGATTTTACAAATAGTTTCAGCCCAGAAAATGGCCGTTGAAAATCGGACAAAAAAACTGATTTTGGCTATTTTTGGATTAAAACAATGATGAAACAGCTCGAATAAAATAATTTTTACTAGAGAAGATACATTCTATGATTATACTTCATGGTGACCTGAAATTATCTAAATTTTGTATTTTTGAGTGGTCAAGGTCCAATTTTTAAACTGTCTTTTCGGGGTCTAAAATAACTGTTACGATCATGTTACAACTCTGGAAATGCTTAAACATGATTAAATTTCATAAACCTAGAAGATATCTCGGCTGTGACAATTTTCTATGAAATACCAAAATTTGGGATATCAAGAGAGGCCATAAATTTCTACCAAAATGACCTAAAATGACAAAATAAAGACAACTTCTGACTTCAATGTGACTTGTTCTATTGTTCGATGTAAATACTAAACAAAAATTTCATTCAAATAAAGTATTTTTTAAAAGAAACCTCACTCATCCAGGTGTATTCAAACTTTTGGAGGGTAGTGTACACATGCTTTTTTTGTAACTGCAAAGGGAAATGCTGCAAAAAATTAGATTTCTTGACGCAGCCTTTAAACTCCCAGGTGAGACTTACATGAGACATATAAGATAAGTAATGATATTACTTGAATGTCGATGACCGAATTTACGCCAGATGCGAACTTAGCGTAAACACTCTTGGTGAATGTCAAACACCTGGCTGTGTGTCAAACACCTGGATGTCTTAAGTAGATTTTTTTGTCTTACTTCCTGTCAGTTCCCTTAGTATCCAAGAGCTACTGTGACAGAAAAATCTGCCAGGATATAAGTTTATATACATAACCCAATCAGAAATGAGGCGGCTGGCGAAGTCATGAAGCAAGCAAATTGTGACCAGAGACGAAAAGTAATGGTAAGAACCTTTTTTATTTAAAATCAATTAATGATATTTTTGGTGTACAATGTGTTATGGCACAAGCAGTCACCTTCTCTTCCTTTTGAAAAATGAGGTTCATCAGGTTCATTAATCCATAATGTCAAAGCAGTGATGTAGCTACAGTTTGTCTCTCATGCTAATGATCATGAATTTCCCAAAAAAGACCAATTCCCAAACCGGAGCGCATGCAGCACGGGTTTTTCAAATTTTGACAAACTTCACTGAAATCCCAAATAAAACATGCAAAACACTGACGCCCTTTGAACAGGTCAGTCTGCTTTTAGTTTCTTCCAAAATTTTACTGACACCTTCCCTACCATTTGCTTAGTGTCAGCCAAAATATAACTCAAGGTCATAAAAGATCAGTCATGCAGTGTGTTGAGAGATTAGTCATGCGGATGAAGCACACAAATGCTGACTGGCGAAAAAGTGTTTTCATTTTCCTTCCGTTCTCTTTTAAATTACTTTCCTATTTTCTCTTTTGCTTCCCCATTTTCCGTTATTTTTCCCCCTTTCCCAATTTTTGACTGTATCACCCAATTTTCCCTAGTTAGGATGTTGTTTAAGGCACAACTTGCCCCGCCTACCCCACCCCTCCACTAGCTACGCCACTACATCATCGTGTATTTCTTATGCCAGTCTACTAGTTATCTTATAATAACAGTTTCATCTTCACTATCAGCAGACTTCCTCATTTTTTCAGAAATGCCTCTCAGCTGATCGAAGAGGTCTTGTTGCGTTTGCATTTATATTTTGACTTTCATTACTACACATACTTTTACATCAAATTAATCATAAGCCAGTACCTAAATTCCCAAATAAATCTATATACTGTCTCGCTGTTGAGCTATGATTTCCATAGCAAGAGTTTGCGAAAAGAATGCCTGCAAACCTGGGTAGTGATGAATTACACAGTGAAACCTACAATTGCCTGGGACTGATCTATTGCTTCCAAACTCTGGTAAACCTATGGGATAACATGTTATTGCATTAGGGCTGCCTGTAGTGTGTCACAACAGATTGAAAGCACAATTGCATTGGACAGTGATGCATCTGTACTACCTCAACCAATTCACCATAAGCCATTTGCGGTGTATCCTTCAAATACATTTTTGAGGTGATTCTTCCTTTTATCCAATTTCCTTCAAACTACTAGACTGCTTTTGACATAGTCAAGAACCTTTTTGTCTCAATGATTCATATGCATGTCAGTAAGAGTCAAGCCTTAGCATGGCCAAATCCCAGGCGAAATATGGCTGCAATATTAAAACATATCATTTTCTACACTGTATGTGAAGTTCATGCATTTTGCCCACCCTCAAACTCAACTTACCTGCGATATTGAAGATGTTAGCATTCATTTCGCACAATTCTGTTGCTTGGACAAAACCTGGGAAATCACTTAACTTGAGATTACAAAATTCCAACCTCCTTCGATGTTCACTCTGTTTTGTCAACATGTCTGTGGCCTCACTGTCAATTGGGTCAAAAGCTAATTAATGAGCTTAAATATTGTTTTTCATGACCTTTCTGAAGCATGGAGGAACTGATTGGTCTAACTCTGATACCTATGACAAAAATGTGTGAAATGAAACAGTGTGCACTGTATACAACAACTGCGATGACTTCAGGTCTTGATTTTTGTTAATCCTCTCGAGACAGGTTAAGAACAGTGATTGAATGTGCCCACAATTGACTGGACCAGAACGCAAAATTACTCAGAAAACAACAGAAAGAAAATAAGAAATGTGAAAAATGTATTTCAAGAGGAATGTAGCTAATGCCATATATATTACAAATATAACTGTTTCACATTTATTGCTAAATTAATGATCTCTCTATCTCTCTATCAATTGCTCTATCTATTGCACTATCTATCTATTAATCAATCAATCAACCGATCAATCAATCAATCAGTCTATCAGTCTATCTATCTATCTATCTATCTATCTATATCTATCTATCTATCTATCTATCTGTCTATCTATCTGTCTATCTATCTGTCTATCTATCTGTCTATCTTATCTTATCTTATCTACTTTATCTATAACTCTCTTTTTCTTTCATTGTTCTTGTAAGCAATCCATTTCCAAGAACTTGCTTTTTACTTTTACATCACAAATTTTAAGCCACTTTCCAGATATTCACAAAATGCGAACTGAGATGGCCAAAAGTGGGGCCTGATCAATCTTAAAGCCTGGAAGTGGGAATAACACATGGATTTCGTTGAATACAATGGCAAACAACATTTCTGAGAGGTAGGGCAACTTTTTAAAGCCTGACAGGCACATTTTGATAGGTTATACATGCTTAAAACTGCCGCATCAAATATTTCGACCTGTAAGGTATGTACAAACTGCTAGTCTACTTTTAACATTTGGAAGCATATGCAATTCGATCCATGATCAGCAGATGAGATATGTCAAGAATCGATCCTTGAACTCTTTTGAACATTTCAATGGAGGCCATTGACATTTTCAAACAAACTGCACTTAGAGAACCCAGGTTTTGTGATACTTTTTTGTCTTTTTTTTTCAGAAAGAGCCAGCAATGAAACACCTGAGCTTGAAAAGGCTTTGTAGTCTGGAAATGGCATCAGTGGGGATTCACTAGAGGGTCTTTCATGACCAGTAAAAGTCTTTGCGATTCGATTTAAAGCTCTGTTTTGAGTCTTTACCTATTCGAACTATTCAAAATGCAGCTGTAATGCTACAAGCTGACAAAAAGTTGTTTGAATGGTAATTGCTTTATAATAGATTTAACAGATATTTTTCCAAATGAGATGTCGCTAGTTTTATATATCAGTCGCAGTTACATTGAAGATAAGCAGTATCTATTTTGTCGAAACGTTGTTGATAGAAAATATTTATTAACAAGTATAAATGACATGAATGACCAGATTTTTTTAGCATTTTTCATATAATATTCTTTTTCTTGGAGCATGTATGTAATAATGACAGTATCACTCTAAACATTTGGTTGTCACTGTGACTAGTTTGTGACTACTTTAGGGTAGTAATGGTTGCACAAATTTGGTACTGACTTCCTGGAAAATCCTATTGACTATTCTATCATAATCATAATGACAATGTTGACTATGTAAGTGTCCGACAGGTACTCAATTTTATCACAATCTGGTAGCTTTGATTACCATAGTGGTACAGCTCTAAATCCAATATTTGTCACATTGACAACCTTTTATTAATTTTGACTAAAGGAGAACTTTGTCGGTTTAGGCACCAGGAATTACCACTCTAGAGTTGTCATCTTGACCACCCTGTCTTTAGATTGTACAAAAGGAGTCAAACTTTAATAATGTTCGAAAGAAGAAAATGATGTTCCCTGCTGCATTCCTTTTCAAGTTGAATACATAACATCTCATAATTCATCCACATGTCCGACTAACAGCATTCGCATCTGTCTCCTGGTAATTCAATCACAGCAGTTTAGACAATGAGTTTTGTGGTGTCACAACATAATTGCACAAACTTTCCTTGGCAGCAAGAAAGCTTGAAAATGAAAAGTACACTCTTTACAATAAAATTACAGTGAACAACACTCTTAAAACGGATTGGTTGAATTTACCGATATAATGGTTGAATATAACCAATTTTTTTTTGTTGAAATGAGACCGACCAAGATTGGTTTTTATATCAACCATTTTGAATTGATTAATCTGGCCAACTATCATTTCAACACATGACATTGGTTAATTATCAACCTCAATTATTTGTTGAACGAAACAACCTTATCAGTTAATAAGGAATGGGATTATAGTTAGTCAACCTCAGGGTCCAACCCTTGGTAGAGCTCAGTCTGACAGCTGTTGGATGTATCTCATTGCAATGGTCCAAACTGGCCTGACTAGCCTATCTAGTGCAAAAATGTGTTATGCAAAGCCATAGAACTCACTTGCTAAGAAGCCACATAATGCTCAACCCTGCCAAATGGCTATTCACAAAAAAGGTGCTATTTGACTCATCAGGTATGTGCTGCATTTGGGAGGAAAGGGTTTATTTTTCATTATTATGTGGGTGAGGGGGTTGTTTGATTTTTTGCCTTGAGATTTGAAAAGGGAAAAAAAGATGAATTGTGACAGATAAAAAGAAGGATTATTATGGAGAAAAATAAAGAAATACGGGTAACTAGAGAAGGTTGAGCTATCCACCCAGAAGACAACGTGGACTGCTCTAAAAATTGGTAGACTTTAGTCTCTTGTTTTACCAAGCATTCAGCTTTCCATTCAGAGGACTCCTGTGCACAAGTCCAGTTTCTGTGGCTTCTGCTGCTTTGGTAACCTGTACTGACCCTGACCGATTTATCTTGAGAGCTGAATGACTCATTGTCAACCAGTGGAGGCGATTTAGCGGGATGAGCATATTGGTAAGTGTCTACTGAATTCATCTAGAATGAGAAAATATTTTTAAATGCAATATAGGTTGCTGTTATACAGACAGACATATATGGGAAGTGCAGCCCTCTGAGCCCATTCCCTTTTCTCCAAAATGAAGGATCTTATACTTGCTGAGCACAGACAATGATACAATGGGCCACCAATCTCAAATCTCTTCAGAATGACATCCAGCTGTTTTGCGCATAAAGGTATACTGAAAATTTTGAATGCCTGTAGAATAAGAACATGTTTTGATATGAAATGGTTCAGCACTGGCTAAAATCAAATTAATTTATACCTATGCAGACATAAGCTGAAAACAATTTTCCCTTAGTTTAACGGTGTTTGTGATACTTGCTTGGCTATACTAGCAAACAACAACTGTGGTCACTTGAGGTTTGGTAAGTATGCAGTGGCTGAGTGATTACATCAAGCAAGATTTCATAGACAGTATATTTATATGCAACAAAAACTGTCATCTGTGTCAATAAAGTCTTGATTTAGGGACAATGTCCAATTGTCCATCTTCATACTAAACCCACAAAGGAAACCTGATTGCTTTGTCATGAGTCCTGTCGGTAGTTGTGGCAGCTGAGACCTCTTCCCTGCAGAGCAGATGGAGAGAGTGTCAAATAACAGCAAGTGGAATAGATTGAACACAATGCATGTATGTGGACTGAGTGGATCAACCTTTCAACTTCATTCAGAACAATTCTTCCTTACATGTATGGACTACCAAATTATGTAAAATATTTTTGTTATATGTATATGTGTTCTTTCATATTTTTGATTCAAACAAATAGCGAAATAACATTTAATAGAATGTCATGATATTATGCCATTTCCTTGACTAAGAAACATAAACTACACCAACACAATAGAAGAATGCAAGACTTACCTTTCATAAGAGAGAGAGAGAGAGAGAGAAAATTCTTTTATTGGTGAATGGGCTCATAGCTACCGCTTAGCCCCCAGCCCTCTTGGGCTTACAATCACTCTTAAATGTAATTTTGACATTGAACAATAATACAGAATTTTTTTTTTAATGAACATGAAATAGAAAAATATACATTTCATTTATACATTGTTATAGTTATATAATACAATTATGTGTAATACAATTTTATGTAATTCAATTATATACATTACAAAAATAAGAAAACAAATATTGACATTTATTGATAAATATAGTTTTGTCGTTTCTCAAATGCTTCACAAATATAATCGCTAGTAAATTTAATAATTTCATCATTCATCAAAATTTTGATTCTACTATCTTCATTTAAAATATCGAAATAAAAATGTGATTGTCAAATTTTTCCAAAGAAATTATACCTTATATCATTATAAAAAGGACAATATAACAAAAAGTGAGTTTCCGATTCAATAAAATCATCATTACATAACAAACAAAAACGTTCTTCAATAGGCACATCATTAAACCTTCCAGTTTCTATAGCTAAGGGTAGTACACTATATCTCAGTTGTGCTATTCGCGATCGTTTCTTTCTGTTCTTAATGTCTATAACAAAAGGATCAACCAGGAACTTGTTTTAAATAAGCTATAAAATCTTAACTTAGGAGACATCTGCATTTCATTCTGCCTATTATTACAAAAATATCTGTGTAATTTTTCTTTCGCCATTTTTAAATCTATGTTGTTATCATATTGTTCGACTGTTCCAATTTCATTGCAAATTCCTTTTATTTCATTACTCCAATTAAGGCCATCATGACTTTTGTCCCATAAAAACACATTTTTAATAATTCTGTTTTCGTCTAAATCAATCAGTCTGTTCCATAATCGTAGCATTTCTAGTTTTTGCCTTATTTCGCAATTTAGCCATCCCATATCACCATTTGTAGCTAAGTTAGATGCAAATCGGTGAACACCTAGGTAAAATCTAACAGCTTTATTTTGTACTATTTCCCCTTTTTTGCTATGTTTAAACCCCAAACTCCAGTACCATAGTCAATCATAGGCACAATATCGCTTAGGGTGGTCCAAAAACACTTTCTTCTAAATTTCTCTGATTTGAATCTTGCATTGTGATCTTATATCGATAGAAGATATTTAGTAAAAATTTCAGCAAAATCAATTAATATTTAGAGGTGGCACAAAGCCATTGAAGTTTAACATGTGATTGCCCCTCAGCAGACATCAAAATCATCGATATTTCAAAATCTTGCAATAATTGCCAATTACTTTGATCAGATAACCTTTTTTTTAGTATGTCAAGGATGCCCGATCTAGTCCTGATATTCTTTCTGACTTAAAAAGTTTTATGGAAGGTCAGCATAGATATTATATAAGTCAATTTTCAAGCATTTTTTCACAGAAACAGGCAAATATTTCACTAACTATGAATAATAAATCCAAAATAACCCCCAGATATTACTTTGCCATGCCAACTTTATCATATACTAAAAAACCGCAAAAAAATATTTACTTCGGAGAAAGATCTGGGAAATTTACCATTTTTTCAGTTCCGCGAATGGGGAATTACATGATAAACTTCAGGGGCTTTGTGCCACCTCTAAGTATTAACCAATTTGGCTGAAATTTTGAATGTGTTTCTTTTACTTATGTGGTCATCAGTTTCTACTTTCAAATTGGGGGTTTTTGGAGATTTGATTTTTCCCCATAGGAATGTCGACCACCCTAATATCGCTGTTGTATAATTTCGAATAAGTTTTGTATCCTAGACCCTAGTCTTCTTTAAATTTTGAAATTAAGCTGCCAAGAGCTCTCTGAGCCGATTTTGCTAAAATATCAGCGGTGGTATCAAAATTCAAAGTATAATCCAAATATACACCTAAATACTTATATTTATTAACATATTCAAGATTTTCGTCACCATGTCTAAATATAAAATTAGATTTGCTTTTGTTTTTAGGTCTGCAGTGTAAAATTTTTGATTTGTTTATATTTACAGACATTCTCCATTTTTGACACCATTCATATACTCTAGTTAACATATTTTGTAAATCAACCTCACTTTCACTAATTAGGACAATATCATCAGCATATAGCAAACAAGTTATTTGTTTGTCAAGTATTTTAATACCATTACAATGGTTCAGATCATCCACAATATCATTAATATACAAACTAAATAGTGTTGCTGATAGTGAATCACCTTGTCGAACACCTTGATCTACTTTAAACCATTGACTTATGAGACCATTTACATTAACTCCAGCATGGGCATTAGCATAAATATTTTGTATTATGTCATAAAATCTACCAGATATGTTATATTTTAATAATTTATGAAAAAATTAACCATCTATCTATTTTATCAAATGCTTTTTCAAAATCAATGAAACAAATAAAAGTTGAAAGCTTTTGATTCTTTCGATTTCTAATAATGGAGGTCAACGTAAATATATGTTCTATACATGAACGATCGTGTCTAAATCCATTCTGTTCATCTTTATATAACTCTGTATCTTCAGCGACTTGCATAAGTCTCGTGTTCAAAATACTTGTAAAGAGTTTGTATACTGTAGATAGCAGTGTTATACCTCTGTATTGTAATGGAATTCTCGCATCTGTAAGGGACGATTTCAACCGATAACTGAAACATTATGTTATCTTTATATGTGGAAAGACACTATATTTGCTCACAACATGTTGACATATCGACCCATGAGCATGGTCACACGATTGACTTTGCTATCACTCCATCTGATACTCAGCTTCACCTGACATCACCATCTGCAGATTACTTCATTTCCGATCATAACTTTATATCTTTTTATATTGATGTACCACGGCCACCAATCGAAAAAGCTACAATTTCATCCAGGCGCATTACAGACATTAACATTGACATCTTCAGGCAAGATCTTCAATCAGTCTGTGATGATATAATGAATTACAGCAACAAGGAGTTAGCTGATGAATATGAATCTCAGCTGGCACACTTGATCGATCGCCATGCTCCATTAGTTGTGAAAGAAGTTCGTGTCAGGAAGAAGGTAGCCTGGTTCGACAAGACAGCCAGAGAAATGAAAAAGCAACTTCGACGCCTGGAAAAGAAATGGAAAAGATCAGACACACAAATGGATCTTGATATTCTCAAGTCCATGAAGAAAACCTACAAAAAGCATCTGAGGCAATGTCGAGTGTCTCACTTCAGAGAAGCTGTGCATCAAGCACGAGGTAACAGCAAGCAGCTTTATTCTGTTACTATGGCCTTGATGGGAAAAGCACACACGAACCCGTTACCAGAAGCAGAGTCGGACAAGGATCTCGCGGAAAAATTTGCCACATTCTTCCTTGATAAAATTCAAGCCATTCGCGATAAGCTTAAAGACATACCCAAGTTTGTACCATCGTTTCGTGAGGTAGGGATTATCTCTTCATTTCATCCACTGACTTGTGAAGAGGTTTTGAAGCTTGTGAAGTCATCTAAACCTACCACCACATCCACTGATCCATTACCATCAAGTCTCGTTAAAGAACACATTGACATCTTGTGCCCTCTGTTGACCAAATTGGTTAATGAATCTTTGGTCAATGCAAACTTTTTTGATCAGTGGAAACTGGCAGTTGTTGTGCCCCTTCTGAAAAAGATTGGCTCTGATCTGGTGCTGCCATCTTATAGGCCAGTCAGTAATCTATGCTTTGCTTCGAAAATAACAGAAAAGGTTTCAATCTCTCAGCTGAATGCTCACATCAAGAGGTGTAAGCTTGAAATCAACCATCAGAGTGCCTACAAGGAGAATTTTAGCTGCGAGACGGCTGTATTGTACTTGACGAATTGTCTCCTATGGAATATGGAGAATGGTTTTGTCTCGATCATGACTGGATTAGATTTAAGTGCGGCATTCGACACCGTTGACCATGGTGTGTTGTTACGGTGCTGGAAAATAGGTTCGGAGTCAGGAGTGATGCATTGCAGTGGATCAGGTCTTATCTATCGGACCGGCAGATGTGCACTAAGATAGGCACAGAAATGTCGTCAACACGAACTTTCAATTTTTCAGTGCCCCAAGGCAGCTGCCTAGGTCCTATTCTATTCAACATGTATTCAAGTACCATCGTGGATTGTATCCTTCCTGAACAGGACCTAGGCGGCTATGCAGATGACCACGTTATCTGGGACAGTTTCAGTCCATCAGACAATGATGCAGAGAGAGGTTGTTTAGAACGCATGGAATGCACACTAGGACGGATAAAAGGCTGGATGGATGCAAATTCCCTGAAAATGAACTCTGCCAAAACTGAATTTGCCTATTTTGGAAGTTATGCAATGCTGACAAAGATCACTGGCAGTGGCATTAGCATTGTGGGTGATGATGTGAAGCCATTGGACCAAATGAAATACCTTGGTGTGTATCTTGACAAATCTCTCTCTTTAAATGGCTTTGTCAGTGCCAAAATAAAGAGTGCAGCAACAGCAATTCGGAGGATCAAAGCCATAAGACAGTACATTGACATCAATACTGCAAAGCTGCTCACTTGCTCTCTTGTTCTGACACATCTTGATTTTGTGAACAGCATATTATATGGACTGCCAATCTATCAGTTTGACAGACTCCAGCGTGTGCAGAATTGGGCAGCGAAGGTCATCTTGGGTTCTGCCTATGTAGACTCTCGGAGTGCTTTACAATCATTGCACTGGCTGCCTATCAGGGAACGAGTCAACTTTAAAGTTTTATGCATAGTTCACAAGTGCCTGCATAGTGTCGCTCCTC
The DNA here is from genome assembly GCA_026936325.1 of Platynereis dumerilii. Lineage (NCBI taxonomy): Eukaryota > Metazoa > Annelida > Polychaeta > Phyllodocida > Nereididae > Platynereis > Platynereis dumerilii. The sequence continues at coordinate 514,445 of JAPTHN010000138.1, forward strand.
AATATCTCACTGATTTGTTGTCTTTGAAATCATTTCACAGAAATACTCGTGCTAGTACAGCTCATCTCACGCTCAATATTCCCCGAATCAATAAGGCCACATTTGCCAGCAGGGCCTTCAGCGTGTGTGGTCCGTCACTCTGGAATAATTTGCCAACCATTATCTGCTGGTGTATCAAGACAGTACAATTGTCAATAAAGTCATTCTATGATCGTTCAACAGATTTCTCAAATTACTTTAAGAAACATATACGGCCTAACGGGCAAGAAGTAGAATGAAGAATTTCAAAATTACCTGCTGCAAACTGGGCATTCACTAGTAAAGCTTGTTAATGGTGGCCTATGATTTCTTTCCGCTCATTATAACAGGAAACGAGATTCTGTAAAACTGATACATTACTTTATCTCCCATGGCATAATTGTGAAAATCAATGGTAAGATAATAAAACTGGAGAAACTGCTCATTGACTTGAAAGTAATTTGTTTTTGTAGCGTTTTCATGTCTTTAGAGGATTTGTGGGTTTTCGGTGTTAATAAAAAAACATTTTTAATATTTTGCTAAATGGTATGACTAAACACAAAGGATGGCCATACCAATCAATGAGAGACCTGAAATATCAGGGCCAGAAAATGGTTCCAGTGCACCTATATACTGGCATATGACAAATCAAAGAAATGCTCTGGACATGCATGCATTGATATATTTGTCACAGATTTTATCAAATTTGACAATTGATTATGAAAAAGGGGTTCTGAAAATTCACAGTTATTGTTGGGTTTTGTTGGTTCCAAAAGTTGAAGATTTTTTCTACTTCCGTCTGGTGCCTAACTTAGCTGCTGAAATCACACATTGTAATAAATAATGCATAACATTTTGTGATCACTGCTTTTGATGCACGTTAATTGAAATTCAAATATCATGTGACTTTGGAATAGGCTCTTCTTCAAAATATGCAAGTACAGGAACAGATATGCTTATTTGGAAATTAAAGGCATACCTGGCCAACCAAGCAATCAATGAAGAAATGAATTCAAATATTTTCAGGAAATATATCATTTGAGTAAATTTGACCTTTATAGAAAAGATATCGATTGTTGGCTCATTGGTTTCATGAGATGAGCAGGTAACAAAAATCTTTCTTACAAAACAAACAGGCATTGTGAAGGAAAATGGAAAACGATCTGTTGATTTCTGGGTTTCCTGTTGTAATGAGCAGAAAGGAAATTGTAGGCCATCCTTAACAAGCGTCATTAGTGAATTCCCGGTTTGCAGCAGGCAATTTGGAAATGTCAAGTTGGTTGTCATTAGTAGCAGCTCATAAATCCAAATTAAGGAGTTTCTGTTTACTGCAGCACTGAAAAAGCTGTTTTTGTTGAGTACATATTTCAACAGTTTTGAAATATTTCCATTTATTACATTAAGCACTTTTGCATTTTGTCTTGAAGTCCTAAATTGCCAGTTTATTAAAGTTGTGCAACATGTTAATATATTTTTCACAGTTCTTATAACATGCTGTAGCAACTGTGAACAACACTCTCTCCAATTAGACAGTGATTGTTGTTTGTGTTAAAACATTCAAAGTGCTATCCCTTTCTGTTTTCAGTTTCCATCTAATTGCTGAAATCAACTATATTAATGACAACGCAAAAACATTTTGTGATCACCCTTATTAATGTTTGTTAATCACAGACAGACATATATTTAAATCTACAGATGTGACCAACACTGGCTCCGGATCGTTTATGGACCAAAAATATTTGATGATGAAAGGACCTGATGATGAAAAAGCCAGTTACAACCAACTCCTCATGACATGCCTGCTGGTGTGACTTATATCAAATATATTAAAGGAGACGTACTGACAAAACTTGAATGTCAGCGATGGAAGTCATGCCAATGTGAACTTAACGTATAACATTCAAGGTAAATGTCAAACACCTGGCTGTCTGTCAGATAAGTCTGCCAGCGTCTGAGTTTATATTACTCAATCAGAAACGAGGGGAGAGGAGAATGTCATGAAACAGATGATTAATATTGCCTCCCAAAAATTAAAGATATAGTAATGTGACATTTGTATTTATAACCCATTAATGATGTGCACTGGTCTAAAATATGAAAGAGCACACACAACCTAATTAGGTTTGTCAGTTTGGTAAGCAAAAACCTCCAAATTACCACCGAAAGATTCTATTTTGTTGGATTGTTGGGCAGTGTAACCAGCAGCAATGCCAGAGCCTAGCTTCAATGATCTTGGTAAAAAGAATGCCAGCAACCTGTGCAACATGGAAAGTGATGAATTGCACTGTGAAACCTGCAATCACCTGAGACTGATTTATTGCCTCCCATATCGGGCAACCCAATTGCTAATGCTACAGGTACTATGTTGTTGCATTAGGGCTGCCTGTAATACACTGCAACAGATTAGAAGCACAATGGTATGGGACACTGATAAATCGACAAATCAGTTCAATCTCAGTTTGAAATCTTTCCTTTACATTCTCAATCTTAGTTGAGGTCATTGACTTTCTACAACCGACTAAACAAGTCATGTGATTCTTTTTTCTTTCTTTTTTCAGAAAGAGCAAACACCTGAGCTAAGAATCCCTCTGCAGTATCAAAAATGGCATCAAAGGGGACATTCTCTTCGCAGTCCTTCAGCTAGAAGCAGGACCTGGTGTACTTCTGTTTAAAGCTCATTTTTCAAAGGCTTTTTATAGTTTGATTTATCAGGAATACCAGGGGCCGATCAGATGATCTTTACAGGGGGCTATGGAGTTTTGGTGAAAAAAAAAGTTTGTTTCCTACTTGACACTGAAAGAAAAAGTCTGTTCAGCATATGGCAATTAAAAAAATAGTTTGTTTCCACCTGTAGCTAGGGTACTGTAATGTTGAAACTCCAATAAAAAAGTTTGTCGCGAGTCGCATGCAAAAAAATGTTCGTAGACACGCCGCGAACAAAAAAATAAGTTCGTCCCGGGATAAAGTCCATAGCTGGCCCAACCATCGTCAGGTTGGTCCCTTAGGAATGCAGCAGCTGTACAGGTAAGTGTCATTTTACCAGGAGTAGAGCAGGAGAAAAAAAGCCTTTATACGGGTTGTTTTTCAATTGGGGTACATAGTTTTGACTCAAGGGGTTAAAAATAAAGGTCTTTTTTTCTGGCCAAATTGACTTTTTTCTGTTGCTACATACCGTGCCATTGATTTCTGAACATTTTAGGGTTACAAGTATTCTGAATTTTTTTTATTTGACCTTTTGTGTTGTTGTAGATAATTTGACCAAGGTCAACACTCTGTTCATCCCTCTATTACTGGATGTATGGAACACCTAGTTGTATGGGCTTGTGCTGAGTGGATAGATATATATCTGACAATGAAAAATCATCTTATTTGCTTAATTTTGGCCAAGAACTTTGTGCGTGTCAGGGAATATAGACATTTTCGGAGATCTAGATCGAGGACAGCATAGTCATAGTTGTTGCATGTAATTCTAATGTTGAACTCTTTGGACCATGTTGAAAGCATATTCACTTTGGTTAAAACTCACTGTTAGGTCAGGACTGAAAAATCTGAAGTAATATTTGACTAATTCGCAAATGAGACAGTCAATTTTGGTCAAAATGACACAAATAAATTTTTTTCGGGCAGTTATCAACCGATTTGAATACTTTCTCGCTACTGTAGGTCAGTCTCAGTATTGGGTACATATATGCAGCCTATATGGCCTAGTTGCACCTTTTGATGGTCTGATTGATGAATATTTGTTACTTTTTAAAAAAATTATTATAATTTTTTGTTTCCGTGCCGAAACTCATCCACTATTGCATGTACATGTACACAATTTGGTACAAATGTTACCTATATGGTCAAGTTGTGCTTTTTGATGGTCTGCAGGATGAATATTTTATACTTTTAAATTTATTTCTTTTGTTCCGGGAGGATTCAGCCCCTACTACATTTAAGTGACTTAGATTTGCTCCACATATAGAATGTATGGTCTAGTTACAATGCCTATTGATGGTTTGATTGGTGTATTTTCAATATTTGTTATTCAAATATTGAGAAAAAAAAATCAAAATTGTTTTTTTTCCTTTCCAGCCAAGGCTATTGCATCTTACATCAATGAAATTTGGTCCACATATAGCCTATATGCATGGTCTTGGATATGAAACAGTGAATGCCAAAATTCTATTATAAATAATCTTGTCTTTCTGCTACCCACGATAGAAACAACATTCACTGTTGTGAATTTCCTAAAATATTTTGAACTGACAAGTAATGACCTATTTGGCCTTGTACTGTCTTGAGACACCAACAGATAGATATAGTAGATTTATTGATAGCAGATGGACAGACTTTATCTGGCTGAGTTTAAAAACCTTATATACACTTATCCATTAAGTGTATACAGACTTATCTTGCATAGTACCCTCATGTATTGTAGGAAATTTAAATCATGCCCAAAAAAGGAAGTAAGAGATGAATTTAGGTATTTGCAAAATATATACCACTTGGCATTTGAAAAAGAGATGACAATTTTGGCTAATTGGTTTTATGAGATGAGCAGGTAACAAAATTCCGTCGGACGAAATTTAAACGACAGGCATTGTGAAGGAAGATGAAAATGATCTATTGGTTTCTGGGTTTCCTGTTGTAATGAGCAAAACGGAAATTGTAGGTCATCCTTAACAAGCTTCATTAGTGAATACCCATTTTGTAGCAGCCAATTTGGAATTGTTAACATGGTTGCCATTAATAGGGGCTCATAAATCCAAATTAAGGAATTTCTGTTTACTACAGCACTTTGAAAAGGCTGTTTGTCAATGTATTTGTATCAAGAATTTTGAAATTCAGGTTTATATAGAGGTCCTAAACTGCAAGTTTATTAATATACCGCACCATCTAACTGCATTTTTCACAGTTTTCATTTAAATTTGTCCTGTCTATGAACAATTTTCTCTCCAAATTGACAGTTTTAGTTGAAATGTTGCTATCCTTTTCTGTTTTCAGATTAAATCAAACTGCTGAAATCAACAATATTACAGGAATCGACTTCTTCACAATTTTTTCTTGCTGTTTACTTGTACTTGACTTGTGGGAGATACCTACTCAAGTGAAAACGTTAATCTTATTCAGCAGTAAATAAATTTGTGTTTATGAATAGACTGAAATCGATTTTCAAAGTTTTCATTGTTTTGTTGGCACTTGATTTTGATCTAATACTGAGCCTCTGTATCTTATTTGCATGTACCACACTTCACTGTATGATATGTCACGATTTATAAGTCAATCTTAAGTAATAACAATATTTTGGCTCATTTTGCTACTCAATTTGAAGTGAAAATTTCATTTAAATAACCATGCCCTGTTGCTAAAGCAGATCAGGATTGGGTGAACATTATTTTAGATGAAGAGCATTTGCCTGGAAACCTATGGCAAAAAAGTCCTGAAGTCAACTTTAATGCATTCTCAGGTGATGGAAATGCAAAAACATTTTGTGATCGCCTTTATTGATCTTTGCTAGTCAGAAATCGTCTTATGAGTTGAGAGTAGTCTACCAGAAGAAATTGTATACACATGCTTTTGTTAACTGTAAAGGCAAATGCTGAAGAAATTCAGATTTCTTGACACTTAGCAAATGCTCAGGTATGATTTATATGTAACATGTAGGTTAATAAGTAATGACACTACTTGAATGTCAATGACCGAAATTATGCCAGATGTGAACTTAGAGTAAACACTCTTGGTGAATGTCAAAAACCTGGTTACGTGTCAAACACCTTGTTGTCTGTAAGTAATTAGTATCCAAGAGCTACTGTGACACAAAAATCTGCCAGGGTATAAGTTTATATTACCCAATCAGAAACGAGGCGGCTGGCGAAGTCATGGAGCAAGCAAATTTCATGTATATATTTTTCATTATTTTACATGTACACGAATTTGTAGAGGTGTAAAAACGAGCATGTACGAATTTGTGGACATGAAAAAACGAGCATAGGTGCTCGTGTATGTGTAATAACTAGCACTCGTGTATGTGCTTTATTATTCATTTGTGTACCTGTCATTACTAACATTTGTGGAGGTGTTATATCTTTCAGTTTTAGGGTCAAAATTAGGTTTAGAGTTAGTTTTAGCCAAGTTTAAGGTTGCAATGTTCGTAATTACACCTACACAAATTCGTGAATTGCAATATTTCACACTTACATGAATGCTAAATTTGTGTATATGTTCGTTTTTGCAGGTTTACAAATTCGTGTACATGTCAAACAGTGAAAAAATATATACCTCCAAATTGTGACCAGAGATGAAAAGCAATGGTACAACTTTTGTATTTATAATCAATTAATGATATTTTTGGTGTACAATGTGTCATGGCACAAGCAGTCACCTTCTCTTCCTTTTGAAAAATGAGGTTCATCAGGTTCATTAATCCATAATGTCAAAGCAGTGATGTAGCTACGGTTTTTCTCGCATGCAGATTAGCATGAATTTTCATAATCTGGTACTGGGGTGCAACAGCCCCACCACTAGCTCCACCATAGTGTATTTTTAAGCTAGTCAACTAGTTACCTTATGACAGTTTCGTCTTCACTATCAGAAGACTTCCTCAGAAGTGTCTCTTAGCTGATCAAGGGGGTCTTGATGTGTTTGGATTTATATTTTGATTTTAATTACTACATATACTTTTATATAGAATTAATCAGACTCAGACTCAGAATATATTGATTTGAATAAAAAGAAATTTTACATAGAGTCAGGAGACCCCTGTTCGACCAGGGAAATCAGCGACTCAGGAAGTATTCTATTGTAGTATTTGTAAAGTAATTTGCAGTCATGCAGTGCACATATATCATCAAATTTAAGTATTTTTAAGTTCTTGAAAATTTTACTTGTGTGGGCATTATATCTACTTCTAGTCAGTACTCTAACAGCTTTTTTTTGTAGTATATTTATTTGTTTCGATTGTCTACCCCAAAGGAACACATCATAATTTAGGTGAGACACAACAAGTGAACTATAAATATGCAATAGCGCCTCTGTAGGCAGAAAGTTTTTTTGTCTCTTTAACACATCAATTGTTTTTGAGATTTTCTTACTGACACTATTTGAGTTTTCATCAATAATTATACCCATAAAGTTAAATTGTTTTACAAATTCAATCTCATGGTTATTAATATGTATTTAGGGAATTTCAACAACTCTTTGTTTTGTGTGAAATACCATTGCCTTTGTTTTTCCACAATTTAATCATAAGCCAGTACCTAAATTCCCAAATAAATCTATATACTGTCTCGCTGTTGAGCTATGACTGTAATCCCCAGCAATGACAGAGACTTCCATAGCAAGAGTTTGCGAAAAGAGTGCCTGCAAACCTGGGTAGTGATGAATTACACAGTGAAACCTACAATTGCCTGGGACTGATCTATTGCCACCAGAATCGGGTAAACCTATGGGATAACATGTTATTGCATCAGGGCTGCCTGCAGTGTGTCACAACAGATTGAAAGCACAATTGAACTCTTTTGAACATTTCAATGGAGGCCATTGACATTTTCAAACAAACTGCACTTAGAGAACCCAGGTTTTGTGATACTTTTTTTGTCTCTTTTTTTTCAGAAAGAGCCAACAATGAAACACCTGAGCTTGAAAAGGCTTTGTAGTCCTGGAAATGGCATCAGTGGGGATTCACTGGAGGGTCTTTCATGACCAGTAAAAGTCTTTGTGATTCGATTTGAAGCTCTGTTTGGAGTCTTTACCTATTCGAACTATTCAGAATGCAGCTGCAATTATATAAGCTGACAATAAGTTATTTGAATGGTAATTGTTATAAAATATATTTAACAGATATTTATCCGAATGAGATGTCGCTAGATTTATATATCAGTCACAGTTACATTGAAGATAAGCAGTATCTATTTTGTCGAAACGTTGTTGATAGAAAATATTTATTAACAAGTACAAATGACATGAATGACCAGATTTTTTTAGCATTTTTCATATAATATGTTTCCTTGAGCATAAATGTAATAATCACAGTATAAAAGGAGTCAAACTTTAATAATGTTAAAAAGAAGACAATGATGTCCCCTGCTGCATTCCTTTTCAAGTTGAATATACCATCTCATAGTTCATCCTCGTGTCCTACTAACGGCATTCGCATCTGTCTCCTGGTAATTCAATCACAGCAGTTTAGACAATGAACTTTTTGGTGTCACAACATAATTGCACAAACTTTCCTTGGCAGCAAGAAAACTTGAAAAATGAAAAGTACATTTTTACACTAACTTTACAGCGAACAATATTGGTCAGTCCCACAAAAGACAGTTACTATAAATTAAGGGGAATGATATTTTCATTTATAAACTGTCTTTAATGATGCTTAGATTTGGCATTAATTTTTTTTCTACATATATGGATGGGCTGGAGGTCTTTTTGTTGCATGTGATGGGCTGATGTGACACATGCAAAGATGAGATTCATTTGAATACACTCCTGTCATTGATTAGTCTTGCCTTTGTCTCTTATCAGCAGCACTGCATAATCACGAGACATCCCAGAATAAGAGGACAAAATGTTCCAAAGAGATCCTTCAAGGAGCATCTGTAAGAAAAGACGATTTAGGGTCTAAGTTCACACAATCTGGCAATTAGATCCTTTGCAAATCACAATATGCGCAGTTGATAAAAAATTTAGAATATCTCCACTGTCCCAAGAGATTGACATACTTCTCCATTGTAATTAAAGATTTTGCAACAAATTAATCATAAGCCAGTAATTACCATTACAGTTGGACTATGACTGTAATCTTCAGCAATGCCAGAGACTTCAGTAGCATGGCTTTGCAAAAAGAATACCTCAAACCTGGGAAGTGAAGAATTATGTAGTGAAACCTACAATTGTCTGATCTATATTGCTTCTGAAATCTGGTATTCTGTGGGATAACATGTTATTGCATTGCGGCAGTCTGCAGTTTGTCACAATAGATTTGAAGCACAATTGTATTGGGCAGTGATACCTCTGTACAACCTAAACCAATTCATCCAAAAGCCATTTGCAATGTATACTTCAGCCACTTTTTTAAGGTGATCCTTTCTCTTATCAAATTTTTGTCAAACCGCTGGACTGCTTTTAATATTTGGAAGCCTTCATGATAATTATGATCCACGATCAGCAGAAAAACATGTTTAGAATCGATCCTTGAACTATTTGAACAAGTTGTGGAGGCCATTGGCATTTTCACATAAACTTCACTTTTGTTTTGGATAAGTAAGTGGAATTCAGGCCCAATGTTATTTCATAGGGAAGGGTGCTTAACTGACTTAGCAAAGACTTTGACCCATGCTTAACTCCGAGTACAGCAAAGAAAACTGGCTGCAATTGTTATTTCGCATGCCTCACACACCAGCCTTTATGACCCAATATGTTTTCCTCTCATCAGATGAGAATTCATGTTTCAACAAGCAGTTTGGTTGAGGATGTTTTAGCATTGATGCAATGGCACAATATCATGGGTTTCACTTATTTACAGGCGGCACTGTAAGTCAAATCATATTTTTGCATCAGGCTACTAGTTACCTATGGCAGGTTTAATTTCTTCACTGTTTGAATACTTCCTCTAATATAAATATTAGCTGATCAGAATTCACTTGATTTTTTAATGCTTGCCGCACATGCCGAAAGACTTAAAATTACATCAAGACAAGCATCTGCACAAGTCTCTAAATTATCAAAGAAATTAAATTCCTTTGGTAGCTCAGCTTTGTAATATATAATGCCTGAGCTGTCAATGCTGTGTGTTTTATGAAAAGAATGCCAGCAACCTGCGTAATGATGAATTACATACAGTGAAACCTACAATCGCATTGGGCTGATCTATTGCTTCCGAAATCTGGCAAAACCTAAGGGACACCATGTTATTGCATTAGAGCTGCCTGTAGTATGTCACAAAAGATTGGAAGCTCAATCGTATTGGACAGTGATACATCTGTAGAACCTGAACTAATATATCCATAAGCCATTTTTCATGTGTGCTTTTGCCATATTTTTGAGATGATGCTTTATGTTATGCGATTATCCAGTGGCGGATCCGGGGGGGGGGTGGAGTTTATGGGGCTCACCCCCCCCCCCCCCTCATTGGCCTGCACATTTAAATGTAAAAAAAAAAACCTGATATTTGTAGTACATTTTCATTTGTAAACCTCCCCCTCCCCTTACAACATTTTCTGGATCCGCCCCTGTTATCTTCAGTTCCTTGAACTACTTTTGATACTTGACAGTCTAGGTTTACTTCTAATTTGAGTGGGGGTCATTAACCTTTTCAGACAAATCGCACTTTAGAGACCCAAGGTTTTTGTTCCCATTTTGGTCTTTTTCAAAGAAGAGCCAACAGTGAAACACCTGAGCTTGCATGGCTTTGTAGTCCTGGAAATGGCATTAATGGGGTTCATTTGGTGGCCTTTCTATTTTGAGCTTTTACCTACTCAGACTATATTCCAAATGCTGTTGTATTGCAGTGATGTGACTTATCTCAGCCATCCAAGTTTTAGGAACAAAGCTAGGAGATCTTCTGCAGATGCTTCCGTTTTAATGGTAATTTCTTTCATATTATTAATTTTGAAAGACATTTCCCAAATGAGATGTTGCTTGTTTTATGCATGTATCAAAATTAGTCACATTGAAGTTATGATGTAGTTGATTAATAATAGGCTATCCGTTACAAAATAATACAAATGACAAATCGATTTGATTTTTTAACACAATATTTTAAATTAAACTAAATTTCATAACAGCTGGACCAAAAGAGTCCTAATTCAATTACATTTTTAAATAGAAAAATTAATTTTCCTTCTCATGTTGAATGTACATTCATCCACATGAATCTCAAACTGATGCTACAATCTCACGGCACGTTACGGAGCACTTTAGACGTCAGCGGGATGGTATTTCCTGGTAATTTGGATGAATTTGGGTGATCCGCCGTCGACTTTTCACATCCCCCAGGGGTAGTTTTTGTTCCCCTCAGGGGTTCCTAGAAATGGAAAAACTGTGCCGTGGATGTCAAAAAAGATTCAACAGGTTCAAACTTTTTTTTCATGACGGCGGAACAGAGCCCAAAATTTTCTTGATTTTTGGATGTCCGGCGGGGATTTTTTCAGTGAGAACGTCTCAAAAGCATCTCCGGCGGGATACTAGGACATCCCCTGCCCCTGAGGGGACCTCTCCTGCCCCTGCGGGGACCTCTCCTGCCCCTGCGGGGACCTATCCTGCCCCTGGGAGGACCTCTCCTGCCCCTGGGGGGGGCATTTGAAGCCTCGCCGGCAGTTTTTGACATCCCGCCGCGGTGAAATAGCTTCCCTGAGGGGCAGTTATAGGTTCCCTGAGGGGTACTTTTTATATCTCGGGGCGATATAAAAGTAACCCTCAGGAGGAGGAAATTCCTTTCCCCCGGCGAACTTTTGGCGACGGCGTACAACTTTTTTTCCCTGCAGGGAACAAAAAGAACCCCGCCGTGATATGCTTTTAATTAATTATGTCATGGTTTTATAAACATTGTATGTCGCCGGGATGGTCATTTTTTTTACTAGAATTCAACTCAAGCTACCCCTCAGTGGCAAAATAGTTCTCCGTAATGTGCCGTGAGAACTAGGCATTAGAGTAGTCACGTTTTCTCTGAGGTAATAAAATCATATATGGCAGGTCGGGTGTACATGCTTGTATTTGGTGTCACATTATAAGTTGGCAGCAATAAAACCCAGTTAAAAGTACACTTTTGAAATGATTCACATCATGCAATTAGGTAAACACTATTAATACATATAAAATATTTTCTGTTGATAAATACTTAAAATATTTCTTCAATGATGTGAGATTTGGCATTACATTTTGTTCTTTACTTGTATATTGGCCTATATGGATGGGCTGACAACCTCATTGTCTGGGGGTCTTTTTGCTTGATATGACGGGATGATGTAAAGTCATGTCTCCACCATCTAATATGCAAAGACAAGATCTACCTACTATCTGAATACATCCAAGGCATTGATTATTCCTGCCTTTGCCTCTTATCTGCTACATTGCATAATCACCAAGAAAGCTACAAAAAAGAAGAAGAATATGTTCTAGAGGGAGTTTCAAAGAAGTGCTAGTTATTAGGGCCCTGCACGGGACTAGATTTTTGTCTCACTCCCGCCCGTTCTTTCCAAATCTGCTCCCGCTCTCGTCCCGTTCTAGGCATTACAATGATAAAATTTTCTGAATTTTGACGCACTCCCGCCAAATTTTGTCAAGTTCAGTTCCGTTCCACGCCCGTGCTGGGCCCTACTAGTTATACAAAAGAAGCCACATGCAAGTGCAGTAAAAATCACAGTAGGCAGACTTTATTTGTACTTTCCTGAGATATTTACAGTTTTGAACACTTCCTCTGGAATATTATGAATTAACATACAGGCAAATAACTAAATTAAAACAATAACTCAAGGCACACCAACAATAGCATAAGATTGGACTTAGGTCCATTGTTCTACAGGAGTGGACTGGCCTTTAACTCAAAAAGCCTCTTGAAACATGCTTTCAAAGAGATAGAATGATAACTAGGCACTCAATTATGAAGGACCCTGTTTTCAAGGAAATTCCTTCATTTACAACAATGATGCTCAATACTCAAAACATGTTTGGCAACAAGAAAGTAGTTACAACTGCATTTCCATTTCGAAGAAAAAAATTTGTTGATGTCAGCTCGCGTATCGTGCCCTAGAGCCACATATCTGCCCGTGACTCCCTAATCATGCCCGACCGTTCGTGTGGCCAATATTAATTTTTTACAGGAAACATTTTTAATAACGTTTTTCCAGAATAATGCCAGTTGGTTTCCTCACTCACTGTATCACACACAAAATCCTGTATCACACTGCAAACTCCTTGTATCACACAGCAAAGTGCTTTATCACATGGGGCAGATAAATATATTATGAACTTTATCAGCCCGATGATGGTATAAAATATAATATCATTTATATTCGCGCAGGGAAACGGCCGAAGGCCGTTTCGCAAAGCGAATTGAGCACAGGAGAGGACCAAAAAATCTCTGCAGTGATGCTCTCAACATCAACAGTCCACAGTACGGAATTAGGTCAAGTAGGTCCAGCCTCTTATCAATGATTCAGTTTCGAATTTAACAAAACATTACATATTCATCTTTAAAAGTGTCTTAAAAATTCAATTTTTTCCAGTATGATTTCCTGTACCAATAATTTTTATGGAATAGTTAATTATGAGCCTTTAAGAGGGGTTTTCCAAAAGTTCTGTCCAACTGGTCATAATTTCAGCAATATTTTATGCAGACTCATGATTTTTTGGTCAGTTAAAACTTAGGTAATTTGCCGTTGATCCCCAAAAAATCAGATCATAGAAATAAAAATAATTTTTGATTAAACCTGAAGTCTTGAAATGCGGCCCAGAGCATAAAAACAGTCAGAGACAAAAATATATTTTCAAAACATTCAATTATTTTGGGAGTTTTTCAACTGAAAACATATGGAAAACATGCATCATTTTTCGCAACTTCTCTAAATGATTAATTTGGTACATAATGTGTTTCTTCATACATTCAATCCATTTGAAAAGCAAGTCTTTTAGTCTGCAGATTTCGGACAATTTTTGGGGTTGTGCGGTTTTCTCGTTCTTGGATTTCCTGACGTGTCTTCTATTCCTTCAAAAAAGCCTGTATAAAGTTCAGATGGTTTTATTACTCACACGATCTTCTTTGTATGAATATTTAAGAAGATTCTTTCTCTCTCTGTCAGATTTTGAAAGCAAATTATCTGTATTTCATTGATGTCTGTCATCTCATTCACCAATCATAAAGTTGCTCATCTCAGGGAAAACAGCCGTCAATGAATCATGAATAGTTAAGTGACTAAAATATGTTTAATAACATTGTTTTCATTGTTATTTAGTGCTTCACTATAAGCCCACTACCTGTTATGTTAAAAAAATTATTGATATACTTTGATTCAGTGAGTGGAGCCAGTTACATTGGACAGGTGTTAAGCTAACTGCAAGAAATTACTGCAAAATCTGGGCCGCATTCCATGACTTCAGGTTTCCATGGCAACAAACCAACCCTTTATTTCAATTTCTAAAATCTGATATTTTGCAAATCAATTCCATATTACATCAATATTAACTGACCCAAATTTCATGTGTTTGTGTAATATACATCAAAAGTTATGACAAGTTGGACAGAACTTATGGAAAACCCCTCGTACAAGCTAAATTAACTTAAAAAATTATTTATTTCATTTCAAAACAGACAAAGAGAAAACATAAAAAAATTAAAGTAACATAATATTGTTATTAACTGATGATTTTGTAACAGTGAGCAATGAAGTCTCATGCAGATCATGCTGTTGTTGTGTTATTAGTATTATTTACTATTATGTAATATCAACAATCTAACATAGACTTGAATTTGGCAGCTTGCAGTGTTGTATACTTATTTGCCATTTAGCAGATTATCTATCAATCTGATTTTGTATTTTTAATTTATTGTTTATCTATCTATCTATCCATTTATCTTTTCTGTTTTATTTTATTTTCTATTTTATCTTTCCATTTTCTACATTTCTCTCTGTCTTTCTATGTATCTGTCTTTCTAATTTTTTGTAACAGTTGCATAACTGCCTTTCATGCATACATTGAGTATGAAATAAAAATTAAAGTTAAGTCCTACAAAAACTTTTAAGTGCTGCGCGAATTTCATGGCTGTGCCATTTACATATTAACATTGAGCCGATGTCAGTGTATCTTAATTCTTCATATTTTAATTGACACTTTTGTCATCTTTAGTCCGTTTTTCCTTTATTAATTTTTTTAAGAGGGATTACGACATGCATGATATCATAAAACTTGTAATTTTAACAACAGTCCCGCACTGATACATTTGTGCCTCATTGCATTCATGCGCCAGACACACCGTGCTCTATTTCAGCTTATCAAAAATTCAGGCCATCCAGGCATTCTATTGATCTTGTGAGCTGACGCAGGTTTCACACGATAGCTTCTTGCAAACTTCTATTCGAACTATTGTATTCTTTATTCCGAAGTAAAGACATGCTTGACTCCCTAAAATACTCAAGTATTCATAGAATTTAAGGAATAGAAGTTTTGGTAAACACATGCATTCATTTTTTGATGTCTGTTTTGTTTGACATCTAGTGTGGTGAAGTCAGCAGTTTACAATAAATGTGTTTGTCAAAAGTTGTTGTTGCAAAGTTACTTTGAATTATTATTAAAATAAATTTAAGTCTACATAAATGTATGCTGAAAGTTGTTTAAAAGCTTATGTTTAAACATATAATAGTATGTGTGGTTGGTCAGGTAATTGTGTTGAATATAGAACACCTACATGCAGTAATAAACCATTTTCTGGGAAATGAAGTGTCAGCACTGTTCAAACTTCCAAGTAAATTACCCATTGAGCCTAATAAAATGGACCAAAGCTCTTTCCTAGTTAGTTCTATAACCTTGCAAGACTGCAACACTGACAATTTTGTGCCCTTTTTCTTGAACCTTTTCTTGTAGCGGGGCAGATTTGTCATGAATAGGGGAGTAATATTGCATTTTTACATAGAAGCATGAAACTTGGCATACAGTTAAAAAATGTCTTAAAGAAAATATTTAGATAGGGAGCCACTTCAGATTTGACCTGGTTGACCCATGGCAGCCATTTTCCAAAATGGCGGCTAATTTTCTCATTTTCCTGCTTTTTGTGAAGTGCCTATAGTTTGATTATATGAAAACAGTACTCATCATTCCTTCTACAGATCTAATAAATATTATCAATTGATTTCTGAATTGAATTGAGAAATTTTAGGGTGGTCAGGGTCCATTTTGTTAGAACTGTTGAAGAAAATGTAGCATTTTCGCGGTTTCCCGTATTTTCGTGGAATCTCAATTGATAATTAAACATATGACATATTTGAATTCCTTGTGAGAAGAGCTTTCAAATGAATGGTAGCATCAACAGTTTCCGTGAATTCTTTGTCAAAACTAAACTAAAACCAAAATTTTCAAAAACCATCTTATTTTATTTTTTTCCATTTTCATATAAAATAGTCGAAACCCACTAATGCGGGTACTCATTTGAAAGCCCTTCTTGCAAATATGTAACTAATTTTGTGATCTATAAAGAATTGGCGTAACCATGCGATACCGCGAAATCCAGCGTTTGAATCAATATTTCTACCAAAATGGATTCCAACAAGCCTAAAAATTGTCCAGGCTATCAAAAAATGTTACAGTGATGTACTGAATACATAGAGAAGGAACAAAAAACACTATTTGCATGTATTCTATATGTAGGAACTACACAGAAAGCAGCAAAATGGAAAAATTGACCGCCATTTTGGAAAATGGCTGCCAGTAGCCACCTAAGCTAAATCTGAGGTGGCTCCCTATCCAAATATGTTCATACAGATGTTTTTTAAGTGTGCACCGAATTTCATGCTTCTATTTATAAATGCACTATTTTTTACATACCTGCCCCGCTATTGGTATTGCACGTGATCCTTACGTCAAAGGACTTCACAAATTCACTTACATGACGCAAACATAGAATCTCATAAAGATGATACCATTTTCCACTGAATGAAACTTGATCAGTTATCTGCTGTATTTTGCAGTTCAAAAGTGTGACAACACCATACTTTGCTTTCATAGAATTTCTGTTTGGTATGCCGTTTGATCAAATCTCTTGATAACAAAAAAGAATAATACAATGAGAAGAGCTTGGTAGACTACCAAAACAAGTCAATTTCGTATATTGTGCAAAACAAGACAGATGGTCGAAGCAAGTGAATACCTGTCTCGTTTGAACAAACATTTTTATTGATGTACGACATTTTGTACATTGTCCTGTATTTGAACTTGAAGTATCCTAAACAAGTTTTATATCAAGAGAAATTATGCTTCCAGATATCTTCAGGGGGTATTCAGTGACAGAAAAAAGATGGGTTGTTCCTTTTACTGATGCTACAATTCTCAAGAGATGACATCAGGCATTTGGCTACTAATGGCTTCCAGGAAAATATTTGCTCTATATACTCTTGCAGTTATGGGATTAATAGGTTTGAGGTCCATATGAATGTCATATGAATAGGACCTATTGGGTATGGTGGTATTTTGAGATGTACTCCATGAGTTGATGAGATCCTGCATCCTCTGTACCCACAAATACGGGGTTATTTAGGTTTCTGATTTTACTGAATATGATGGACCAAAGGCAGATTACCAAAGGTGTATAACTTTCCCTTTACGCCACATCCCAAGCGTATTCCAATGAAGGATATCTTAACCAGCATTTTACCCCTCCAGAACATGTGGTTTGTCTCTGGCACCTTTAGAATTACATTGACTTACTTGTAGAGTTTAAAGCCAGTGATTTTATACCAGCCTGGATGACTATTATACCTTAGCCTCAGGCCTGAATCCCTTCAAATGACTCTTTGATGCTGGAGATGGCTTAGCAAAGCTGTAAAACCATCCAGAGTGAGTAAAAGGAGAGCTTGGTACAAATACATCACAGCTGAGTTCCCTTTAAAGATGTTAAGCTCTTTCACTCTATAGCTAGATAAGGAATCTTCTTGGCTGACTTGTTTGGCTTGGTGAAGCTTAATCCCACCTTTAGCACCTTAGGGTAATTCCTCTCAAATGTAGCCCAGACGAGTGTTTTCTTTCGACTCCAAAAATAAAAACAATTTGACAGATGAAGCGTATGTGTGTATAAATGTATTTCTAAAAGTTAGTGCAATGAATCAAACTACTGTCCAGTGTTGTAAACTTGTAGTCAAGGCCGAGACATCCGAAACTGAGGCATAAGCCACCAGCACCAAGGCCATGATTGCAACACCCACCTGAAGACACTCGAGACCCTCGAGACAACAAAGACTGAGGCCATCCCACCTGGAGATCACCTGCGCTGCTACTGTAGATAGACAGATAGATAAACTTCATATCATGAGGGTAAACCTATTTAGTGTAAATACTTATTTGCATAAGGGTTCTTCTGTAGAGTTAAAATATTAAAAGTCAAAATAAATGGAAAATAAATATGATTGTACTGAAATGAAATATGAAATAAAGAATATAAAGGAAAAATGAAGAAATACACATCCTGTCTGATTCTTGTTGATAAGGCAAGAGACCTACTGAGAATATTCAATCTATGGTGTCAGAGTCGAAATGTGCAAGACCTGTTTGTTTTATAGATCTTTGGGGATTAGCGGCCCAAACAGTGATGTCACTGGCTTTAAAATGTTTTTACTAATTGTTTTCTATCAGTTCATGTTTTTTATCAATTGATGCAGTGCACATCATATCTAGCAGCATAGGTGTCAATAAACAAACTAATCAAATGACTGAAAGTATACTCATCAAATAAGAAGATTAGGAAACCAACAGGTAACTCTGAATGACGTGGCAAAGCCAGTTTGCAGTTTGAAAAGAAGAACATTTATTTTTCAAATGGACTGCCAATCTGCAAAGAGCTCTAAGTTTCAGATAGTATTTCTATGCTATGTGAATGTGACTTTGGGACTATCGTCAATGCACAATGCTTCTCTGGACAGAAAAGTCAGACTTTCTTCTTTCAAAGGCCTATATACGCTTTTCAGAGCTTGCTGTTGTGTATATTTCTTTGAGATACAGAAAAGTCAATCATTCTCCTTTGGTAATTTAAAATCTTTTGTGCCATTTGTGCGCTACACAAATGATGAACAATGTACAACATGTGTTTATTTTTTATTTTTTTCAACTCATGAATCTTTCAGGATATCCAGGTTTTTTATTGATCTCGTAACCGAAGAATATTTTACATGGTAAATTCTTATGCTCTGATGCTAGACCCTAAAAGCAGTTCCTTTCAAATGGCAAAAAAGACATAACACCTTGCTCTCCTGCCCTAGTCCAAGGGGGGCAGGGGGGTGGGGGCTAGGTGTGCCCTTTTGATCTTAATAAAAAAAATTTCACCTTATATAAGTAATTTTAGGCACAAATTAGTAATTATATATTCAAAATTATTAATGACTCTCTATTTGAAATTGGCTTGAATATGATTTTCCCTTTTTCGCCCGATGGCCTTGCCCCCCGCATTTCTTTCTGGTAACCCTCAGAAGGTGGGTGTTTTGCAGCTGGATTAACTCAATGTTGTTTTTGTTGTTGGAACCTTTTTGAATAATCGACCTGTCAGGGTTCCTTATATATACGAGCTTATAGAACCCTTGAGGGTTCCACAAAACAACTTTTTTGCTGATAGTTTGGCCTTTCTTATTTTACCTAATCAATGTAAAATGTACAGGATCATGAAAAGAAGCTCATTACTACATATATATCAATTAATTTCACGACACAATTTCTGAAAGAAGCTTACTTCCAACTTGAACTTGAATTTGATATATCCTAATGCAATTTTTATATAAGGAAAAATTATGCTTTCAGATGTCCTCAGGGACCATTCAGTGACAGAAAAAGATGGGTGGTTCCTTTTACGGATGGTGCGATTCTCAAGAGACAGAAGAGACAACATCAGGCTACTAATGGTTTCCAGGAAAATATTTGCTCTACGGCCATGGTTGTTGGATAAATGAGATAAATGAGTTTGTGTGTGGATATCTTGCAATGCATTTGGCAAGGATGAATATGTCATTAAGACATAAAGGAAATATATTCTAAAGGGAAAAAACAAAAAATAAGAAAGGTGTGTTAAATTTTCATGGAGTGTGAAATTTATGCAGAGACATGTAAAGTACACACAACTTTCCATCACAAGCACCATCACCTAAAGCTGTATCTCTCCGTCCCTGCAATAGAAATGTTGCTTTGTGTATTGACATCTTTTGGAGCACCATTTTAAAAAATATAGACTATATAGTACAGTCACAAATAGCTCAGTTTTAGGATAAGTACAAAATTCCTTTCCCTTTTCATGGAGAAAAGCTGTCTAGAAAAGATTTAAAAGCATTTCCCAGTAAGAATATTAAACAGGATGAAGTCTAGACCAGTCAGCAAAGATAACCTAATCCTGAATTTAAAAATAAAAGACTCCTGCAGATTAGAGCTCTTTGCAGATAGGCGGTCCATTGGAAAAATTAATTTTCTTATTTTCAACTTGCAAACTGGCTTTGCCACATCATTGCCAGTTTTCTATTGGTCTCATATTCTTCTTATTTAATGAAGTACCTCAAGTCATTTAATTAGCTTGGTTGCTGACACCTGTGCTGCTAGATATAATATGAGCGCAGCTCATGGCTGCCGAAGGCAGCCATGAGCAAAGCTCACTTAGCACAAGGACAGCTCATTCTGTGTGGTGCTCCTGTGACTGTCTGGACAGGAAGTGCCTGTAGTTGCCATAAAACTGGAGCTAGTAGTTTAGTCACAGTTTAGTTTGGTAAATAATTAAAATGCCTTAAATATCTTGAAAAATAGCTTTAAAATTTCAGTCTTGTCCTATAAATCCTCCAATTACATATTTCATGGACTTAAATCAACAATCAACATGTGAATCAACATTGTATCAACATTGGAAATAATTATTTCCATGCCCCCTGATTGTAAGAAGTGACTGAGAATTAGAAGTCAACACAAAAGTTAATGACTTAAATGGCTCACCAAGTAAGAAATCATAACAACACTTAAGGTGGCTCGCTACTCATGCCAAGTGGTTGTTAGCGCACATTGACGCGCAGCCAGGCAGGCCCTATCTCTCGTAACGTCACCACTCTGCTGTCACTGCTTCAAGATCTTTTTTTAATTCTGATAATTCCATGCGCCGGCCGCTTCGTTTGCCATTTGTGCCACTTCTGTTGGGGTTAGAGACTTCTGGTTTTGAGCATAAGATGCGCTATGAAGATGACTATCACCTGCCAGAATTTCAGCTCTCTACTTTTAGTAGAACATTTTTGTAGGCGATTTTCGGCAAGCATGTCTAGTTTCTCAAAAATGACTCTGTAACACAAATAAATGTTTATATCAATTTCCAGGCCCATTGGGCCGTATGTCTGTGTCATTATATTGTTCCTGACTTCATTTGGAAGCAAATGACAAAGAAATAAAAAATCCTATCTCGTCATTTTTTTTTAGCGCTATTGTTCATTAAAAAATTTTTTTTTTCAAAATCATAACTTTTGATCCGAACCCCCAGAAAAGTTCTTTAAACTAAATATATCTTTCTGGAATTTTAATCAGCTTTTCCATAAAACTGTCCTCTTTAATTCCATGCTTCATTTAAAAACATGTGATGAATGGCCACTGAATCGCAGGGAAAACTTCACAGTAAAAAAATTAAGAAAAAAATGAGTTTTTCAGGTTTGCGTGGACTGACTTTCTTTTGCATAACCTCAAATATTTTGAAAGAAAGGCTGGTAGCGACCACTTTCGTTTATATATCCTTGCTATAAACTATATTTTGGATCATTTTAAACTATTTTTAAGAAATCCTATCTTTGAAAGTTCACGAGTATCGAGCCACCTTAAAGTTACATAATCTTCATTTACTATCAACAAATTATGTAACAGTCTAATAGTAAACAGTCATCTCTGAATAGCTATGGCTTTATTGATCTCGGTTATGTAACATCAACAATTTAACATAATAGATCCAAATTTATAGATCCAATTTAACACAGATTTGCATTACACAGCTGTCAGTGTAATCTGTCTATCCATCTATCCATCTATCTATCTATCTATCTATCTATCTATCTATCTATCTATCTATCTATCTATCTATCTATCTATCTATCTGCATCATCTATCTGTCTCCATCCATCTATCTATCCATCTATCTATCCATCTATCTATCTATCTATCTATCTATCTATCTATCTATCTATCTATCTATCTATCTATCTATCTATCTATCTATCTATCTATCTGTCTCCATCCATCTATCTCCATCTATCTAATCTTATCTATAGATCTGATCTTAACTATCTGGCCATTTGATTTGTCCAGTCCTTTAAAAAGATAAATTAGCCTTCTTCATGGAAAGTTGGAAGATTATGCAGTAGTTCTATGACAATGCTGCGTGAATTTCATGGCAGTGCCATTTACATATTAAGCACTGATTATCAACTGATTAACCATAAATGACACAAACAAAACATTTTTGAGCCTGTGACATCACACGACTGGGTTGAAAATTGAATTTGATAGTGTTTGGACCACTAATCCGCAAACAGCTCTAAATGGTGTTTTTCAAAATTTCGCTAAACATAATTAGGCCTTCCATTATCTCTATTTGCCTGCTGCCCTGCCATCTGCCCATTTGCTAACCAGGGTTTCTAAAAACAGGGAAAAGGCCTTATTAGACTAATCTACTCACATTAAGTTACTATACAATTTTTGTGCAGAAACAAAACAATTTTTTTTTCCTGTTTTTTTCATTTTAAATATTTCAAATATCATTCAATATTTTCCATCAGACCATCTCAAAGGGCAAAAGTAGACCATATCGGCCATATGTGTACCAGGGTTGGGTACAAATGCGATAAAATACATTTAAATGCAAATGCAAATGTTTCGGAAATGACCAAATGCAAATGTAAATGCCTTCCCAGCAAAAAGCATTTAAATGCAAATGCAAATGTTTCAGAATGATTCAAATGCAAATGCAAATGCAAATGTGCCATTTTCAAAAGCATTTAAATGCAAATGCAAATACATTTGCAAATGCATTTGATATTTTTCAAATGTTTTGCTAGTTTAATTTAAAAAAAAGCTATTTTAGTCATGATAAGTGAGATTTAGGTTTCACAATGTATCAAAATACCAATACAGAATTTGTTGTAACAAAGGTATTTTGAAGGTACTATATCTGTAAATTTAAAAGACTGTTGGTTGACCCCCAAAATTAATAACAGTCATGCAATTGGAAGTGAGTGAATTTACACAGTAATAATATTTGCCAAAGTATTGCTTACTGACAAGCAAAATAGGATGACATAGTTACCTTAAAATATTTATATTAATGAGATGTAGTATTTCCCCTGATAATTTTTTGCCTCAGTATTCAATAACCACTCACCCATGACATTGCATTCACAGCTTCGTGGCTCAATGATTATAGGAAAACCCCCAAAATTAATAATAGTCATGCAATTTGCAGTGAGTGCATTTACACAGAAATTATATATTTTCCTAACTATTGCAATATTCCATATTGACAAACAAAAGAGATTAGATAGCTACTTAATAGAATATTTATATTTAAGAGATGTGGTATTTTCCCTGAATAACTATTTGCTTCAGTATTCAATCATCACTCACCCATGACATTGCATTCACAGCTTCATGGCTCAATGATTTGGAAAACCCCTAAATAATAATCCTGCAATTGGCAGTGAATTTATTCAGCAAATACATAATCTAACTATTGCATATTTATTTTAAAAAGAGTCAATTACTTCCCATTTCATATGAAATGTTGTATTTTGTAAGAGAATGACCATACAACTGTACTCTTCAAAAGTCCTTTAAACGCCAAAATTAATTTACAGTAAGTATATTTCAATGTATTTTAAATTCATAATATACACAATCATAGTCATTCTTTTATTGTTTTATTTTGCCAATCCTATGAATTGGTTATTGGTACATGTTCATATCATAGTATAGTATTTCTATTTCTAAGATATCTCACAGTACAATATTTCTTGCTAATTTGTGAAATAACCTATGCATTTGACAAAACATTTGTCAAATGCAAATGCTTTTTAATCAAATGCAAATGTTTTCATTTCTAAAAATGCAAATGCAAATGTTTAGAATTCAAATGCAAATGCAAATGCAAATACATTTGCATTTTTCTTAAAGCATTTAAATGCGGATTCAAATGCGACATTTGCAAATGCAAATGCAAATGCATTTGCATTTGTACCCAACCCTGATGTGTACCAAACTTTATCCATTTAAATGCAGTAGTAACCCAGTCTTAGCCCGAAAACCAAAAAAAAATCTATTAATGAGACCATCAAAATGCACAACTATACCATGGAGGCCACATCTGTACCAAATTTCATCCTTGCACATGCAAGAGTGACTGAGTTTTGCCCCGGAAACGAACAAAAATCATTATTGTTTTTCAAAATATTAAAAAAAGTATAGAGTATCTATCTATCAGACCATCAAGAGGCACAACTAGACCACACAGGCTATATATACGACGATACGATATACTTTATTCAATCACAGAGTGTACCAAATTTCATTTATGTACACTCCATTGAGGCCGAGTGCTGGACCGGAAACAATCTATCCGCCCTTTAAAGGTGAGGAAAGATAGCTGGGAAATGGTATGGGATACAAACTTCACATTTAACACCTGCTATGGAGTTGCTGCCGCGGTAAACCATACCAGACTGAAGCTGCAACAATCAGGGCTACTTTTCTTATCGGCAGATACGGCCTCCAAGACGAGAAAGTCAAGTTTACCAAGCAGGAAACAAATCCCAACTGTCCCATCTGCTAAAATGACACCGAAGATGTGGTATATTTCATAACAGGCTGCCCCAAACGTCCCCCATCCACGGAAGACTCGATAAAGGATCTACAAAGACTCTACCGGGAAGAAGGCCTACAAGTTCCAACATCTAGCGAAGAAGTCACATCAGCAGTCTTGAATGGGTGGGGTTACCGCTGTGGGTTTCAGGAGCTCCAGAGTAGCGATAGTAGCACCATTGGTAGTTTAACAAGTAGTAGTAGTGTAGTAATAGTTCAGTAGTAGCACTAATTAACAAGTCAATACCAGCAAACCAGCTCTGTAAAAGTATTTGTTTCCGTCTGCATGTCAACAGGGATCGTGAATGGAACATTATTCTTATGGACCAAAAATACGCCTAATCCTAGGTGGTTACTCGACTGAAACGGGTGGATATCAAATACCAGAACCAGAACCAGAACCTGGCTACAGATTTTGCTAATATGTTATTCACATAAAAGGGAAAACTGGCCAAATAGATTTTCTTTTAACAATTTAATTATGCATCTACCATCAAGATTTCCAAGAAGAAAAAAATGCTCTTTGCTATTTTACGACCTCTTTAAAAAATCGTTACACTATTTCTTTGACTGCTTAGTTTATTTTTGTGGATAAAAAAAAAATCATTAAAACAGCAACATTTGCTCAAACTTAACCTTGCATTGGAGTCACTTAATTGGTATTTGTACAAATATCACACTTACCGTACGCAGTAGCAACAGTGAAGTCTGAATAGATGCTTCCTTACTTCCAAATTATCATCGTCAGTAAGAACTGATATACAATGAGATATGAATACTTATAGAGCAAATATTCAGAAAGCGCTGAGGGAATATCATGTGACAGATGAAAGTTACTCATGCTTCAGGATGATATTTATGGATGTGTCGAGCATGGTGTGATCAAGAGACCCTAAAAGCATATGGCAACTAATTGCTATTAATGGCTTTTAATGGCTCTTAATGATTTCCTGTAATTTCATGGGTTTACTGAGGTGGTTGTATGAGATGGAATTCTCAGTGCACTAAACAAAGATGAATCCATCGTTGAAAGGCATATATGTGCGGAAACCAAACGAAAACGAAACGACAAAAAGTTTAAAAGTGACAAAGATGCTCTTCGCCCACAATGGACAAAAAGGTAATAACAGGGAGACAACGGAAACAATTTTATAAATCAGAAGAACAGAAAAGTCACAGCAAAGCTCATAATAAATCAATTACAATATTGGCTATCATCTCTATGCAGACATTTTCACATTACAAAAAGTTCTGACACTATATAATACACTCTAAATCATTTCAGACAAAATTGTTTTTGCAAAAAACTGACATGGATTTTTTTTTAAATCCATGTTGGTTTTGCATTGAAATTTGGTTTTTCAAAAAACCATTTTGAATCTAAAAAACCAATTTTGTCCCGACATTTTTTAGAGTGTGCGTATGCCCCACAAATGTTTTTGCCCGGTAACCTAAAACCATTGAGATACTGCTAAAATAGAGAGGATTAGGAAATTGCTTTTATATGTTGTCAAATGCCGATGATCTGTTGAGGATATTTTGATGGATGAAAGTGCTGTTGTGCAATGTGCGGACAGCTGCAAGTAATCATATGGGTGAAGTAGTCCATGGAATATATTTAATTTCAGTGTCAATATATACAAATTGCATTTAAAAAATTTCGTATAAAGATTCCTTGACGGGCAATTATATCTATTGCGCAAACGTTAATTTTGCGTTTTCATCATGTCCTTTTGTACTGCTATTCATTGAAGAACAGCAGACTCTGGTAGTGTGCAATTGTGTGCTTTTTTCCCCCATGTTGCATGATATGAACATGGATTCCTCCAAGAACCACCACCCTAATGAGGCTTGTCTCCCATCTTTGTATTCTTGTTACAGGTGATTTCATTAGTACGCATTTCTAAGATTCTATACTCACCAAATACATAGCATTTTTCTTTAATCTGATTGGTATAGGAACAACAGAACGTCACACAGCCAATATAGCAAACGTAGCAAGTGCATGTTTAGCATTGATTTATCACAGGCAACTGTGATTGACCAGAATCGCGTGGTAATGAAAACACCTGTAATGCTGAAATGACGAGGACAGTGAGGGTTGTTAGCTGGTTTCGGAAAAACGACATTGAGTTTTGATTTAGGTGGTACACAATTTCGTAGGATTTCCAAAGGACATCCCTTAAAAAATGATTGAAAAGATTTAATTTGCATTGCAACACTTAATTTTATCTGTTACATGAACGGCTTCCAGTGTCAACACCACTAATTACATAAGCCGGAAATTTCATCCATCACCATTTCCTCCTTAATTGCAAATCTTGTCTGTCTTTGACAGCTCAAAGGAGAGATTACATTTTTTTAATGCTCCAGCAAGCTCTTCAAATTTTTTGGGGTTTTTGGGTAAATTGGGTATTAGCCTCACATTTGATTAATTCCTGGTCTTTCAAGGATTTCAAAAAGAGTTTGCAAAATTGAACTGACAAAATTAAGATGATTAATGGTGCACCTGCATGTGCATGCAGTATGCAACTAATAATCCTGCGAAACCCTGAACATACAACTGTACACAGTCTGAGGACCTTGAAATATGCAAACTTTTGATTTAACGTCGTAAAAACGATGAAACACTAAATTAATTCTAAAACCATTCCATGGAATGATTATTTTAATGAGCCCTTAGATTTTGACGGCAATAACTTTTTTATTTTGGCACCTATTTTGTTACCCAGAAGTGTAACAGACCAAACACCCACAGTACAAATATTAGGCCTACTATCAGAGTAGCATCTTGCATACCATGCCATGCTGTCAGGACATTACTGCAGACCTCCTGAAGGACTCCTCGTGAAGACAAGCCTTAGGACTGCTCAGTAGTTAGATTGGTAATTTGAGCTTGATTTTAGAAAATATTTGATCTCCCTTCTTTAAGGTTTTACCTGATAAAAATTACCATAAATTCGTCATTAGCGTTTATCCACTGATGTAGTATCTGAAAACAAATCCCAACTCAAGTTTTGCAAAAGGACAAATGATGAGAAGACACTTCCATACTACAAAAATTGCGCAAGAATGCTACAACTGATATGAAAATGGGATAAGAAACCCTTTCTCGAATCCTCATAAGACAAATGTTTAAAGAAGCCTTAAAGGAATATCATGCAACTGATGAAAGTGTCCCAGGATGATATTTACCTTGGTTGGGTATGTTCAAGAGATAATGAAAAAAACCATATTGGGTCTATTGCAACTAATGGCTTTTAATGGCTTTTAATGGCTTCTAATGATTTCCTGTAATTTTTTTAGGTTTACTATTGAGGTTGTAAGAGATATCATTCTCTGCTTTTGCCAAAAATGAATCTATTTTGTAATAGCCAACGAAAACTACATGGCAAAAAACGCCTATCTGAACATGTGACAGAGATGTTCTTAGCCCACTATGGACAAAAAGGTATTGATATGGAGACTTTGAATTATGACAACAGGCAATTTTTTAAAATATAGAAATTTCTATGCGAATATGTTCAAACCAAAAATAGTTGTGACGCAATACCCTAAAAATGTATGTGCCCACTGCCCAGTAGTCTAAAAGCCATCTTGGGAGTATTGGAATAGAGCGGATTAGGAGTTCACTGTCAAATGCAGATGAGCTGTTGAAGACATTTTGATGAATAACACTGCTGTTGCGCTTACAGCGGTACCTAATGGCAATGACATGGGTGAGACAGTCCATGGAATAGATTTTAATTCTGTGTTACTGCACAAAATTAATTGCGTATCCTAAATTTTGTATGTCAAGTCACCTTAGTGTGCAATTTTCTCTTGCATATCTGGTAATTTAGCTTACTTATCAAATGTAACAAAGATGGCTTTCTTTATTCTTTTCTTTTATCTTTATATATTCTAGGTCTTTAATTAAACAAATTATAAATATACCACGAGAGCCATTACAGATTCCCATATTTCATGAGGATAGACATGGTCAGACTTGAAACAATGTAATGCATGCATATCACATTTATGGGTACCTTGGGAAATTACTGGTAAGTGCTTTAAATTTATTGGAAATGCATTTCAGTCTGTTCAATAAGGCACTAAATTCCATTTGTAATATGCATGTAAATATCACAAAGGCTGAAGATAACAAACTCACAAGATAAATTTTCAGCAAACATTGAGTTAGAACTAATAATAGACAGGATGAATTGTTTTTTCTTACTAATTATGTCAAGATGCAATATAACAAATTGAAACAAGGAAAACCATAACATTTCTCAGATGAACAATTTGATTG
The DNA here is from genome assembly GCA_026936325.1 of Platynereis dumerilii. Lineage (NCBI taxonomy): Eukaryota > Metazoa > Annelida > Polychaeta > Phyllodocida > Nereididae > Platynereis > Platynereis dumerilii. Next base: position 543,288 of record JAPTHN010000138.1, read on the forward strand.
TTATTGTGGCCAGAAAATCATATGCAATTCCACTTAAGTACAACCGCCCTATGGGGTAACACCAACAGAAGAAAGTGTTATAACTACATGTAGTCATTCAGTGCACATGCATCTTCCAGATGAATTGTTTTCTTGTTATAAATCAAGATGGAATATAAAAAATTGAAACATAGAAAAACACAACAATTCGAAGATGCACAATTTGCAAGTCATACGCAACCCTAGTTTTGGTGAACAACAGAAGTACAACTTGAATAATGCAATTCATTGGCTCGAAAAAGTTTTGTTTGTGTCTATCATGGTTAGTCAGTTGATTCAGTGGATAATAATTCATGCAGCATTGGTGTAAAAAACAAGGTAGGCCTACTAATCAAAATTAATGAGAAGATTAGGAAACCAACAGAAAACTGTAATGATGTGGCAATAAAAAACCAGTTTGCAGATTGAAAAGAAGAAAATAAATTTTTCAAGTGGAGTGCAATTAGCAAAGAGCCCAAATACTAATTTACTGGTTGCGGAAAGACAACATCGAGATCTGATTTACTTAAGCAATATCTGCAGTAAGGATTTTCATGCAATTTCTGAACGACATAATTCACCAAAAAAAAAAGAAAATATTTAATGTGCATTGCAACACTTAATTAAATCCGTAATATGAAATGCTACCGTTGTCAACACCACTAATTACATACGGCAGAAATGTCATTCGTCACCATTTCCTCCTTAATTGCAAAGCTTGTCTGTCTTTGACAGCTCAAAGGAGAGATTACATTTTTTTAATGCTCCGACAAGCTCTTCACATTTTTTAGGTTTTTGGGCAAATTGGGTATTAGCCTCAAATTTGATTAATCCCTGGTGCTTCAGAGATCAGCAAAAGATTTTGCAAAAAGGATCCAAAAAAATGAGCTCATTCATTTATGTTTAATGGGTGTTTGATTGAATGCAATGAAGCACCTACATATTTAGTGTACAACTAATTATCACTCAAAAATCTGAACATACAGTGTCATACATAATATAAACAGTACAACTCAAAATAAAGTATGACTACCCGAACAAGAAGGAAGATTCAGCCACTTCTTTACCCTTCCACACCTTTTGGCTCCCTCCAAATCACTTCCTATCTTTACCTTCTTTAAACTACAGAAGACTTCAGATAGAAATGTTGCTTTCTTTATTTTGGTTTTCACTGCAATGGTCTTTGAGATAATACCTGTCCTTTGCAAAATCAAAATCAACGGAAGGACTTTGGAACACGCAAAACTGTGATTGAACTTACCCTCATGATAAAAAACTAAATTCATTCTTAAACTGTGTCATGTAATAGTTGTTTCTTGTTTAAAAGAACCCTTAGATTTTGATAACAATAGCTTTTTTATTTTAGTACTGGTTTTGTTACTCAAAAGAGCAACAGACGCAAATCTGACTGTGCAAATAATAGGCCTACTATCAGCAACATGGTTAATACACTGTTCAAGCTGGTTACGAGGCCATGGACCTGGGAATGCAAGTTGATAGCAAAAACTTATTTGCAGAAACAGAGTTGCATGCCATGCTGTGTTGTCAGCACATAACTACGAACCTCCCGGAGGACTCCTCTTGAAGGAAATGACTCCTCAGAAGTGAGACTGGTCTCTTTGGGCAAAATAATTATAAGAAAAAATATGACCTCCCTTCACGAAGGATTTACCTAGGTAAAGTTACCATAAATGTGTTCTTGGTGTTCATCCACTGATACAGACTCTGGCAACAAATTTATACACTTATCCCTAATCAGGCTTTGCAATAGGAAAAAGCTGAAAAGACACTTCCACACTACAAAAAACAAGTTAGAACAGTAGGAATGGGAGACCAACAGAAAACTGTCAATGACTTTGCAAAGCCAGTTAACAAATTTAAAAAAAGAAATTAATTGGTCAAGTAGACTGCCAATCTGCAAAGAGCTCTAAATATTTGCTGGTTTCAGAAACACAACATCTGGTTTCTATAAATCAAGGAAAATTGCACTAAGGATTAACATGCAATTTCCAAACGACATCATTCTCTGAAAAAATTAAAATATTAAATGTACATTACAACACTTAATCAAATCCTTAACATGAAATGTCACCCATGTTAACACCACTAATCAAATCCTTAACATGAAATGTTACTCATGTCAACACCACTACTTTCATGGTGGAATTGCCAGGAAGCATTTTTGTGATTGCAAAATTACGCTTAGATTTTGCCTCTATCACCCTGAACTAGCTCATTTATTTATCAATATTTTGCTAATATTGAGGGTATATCATAAATTGGAAAGGAGCTATTAACAATTTCATGGTTTAAATGCATTGCTTGACCCTAAAAACATAGGTATAGACACTGAAATCAGCATTCTATCACAAATATCAAGAAAGTTATGGTCATTTTTGTTAACGGTTGGCGGCCATTTTGTTTTTGGCCATTAATAAAAAGGTTACCTGAGGTTGCCAAGGTGATACCAGGCTGAATCTGCCTCATGACACAACAGAGTACCAAAATTAACCATAAAACATCATTCATACCCCAAAACATGCTTTTATAACCTGCTAATAGACTAATATTTCCAACATTTTGGCTAATTAGCGGCCCAATTTTTGATGACCTAATTAACCCACTTCGGCTGACCCAATTTTGGCAGACTTTTAGTATGTTGTTCTTATGACTCTATACTGTGAGAAAATGCAATGTCAACACCACTAATTACATATGGCAGCAATATCATTTGTCAGAGTTTCATTCTTAATTGCACAGTTTGTCTCTCTTTGACAGCTCAAAAGAGAGATTGCCTATTTTTTTGGGCTTCTGGGTAAATTAGGTATTAGCCTCACATTTGATAAATTTCTGGTGTTTCAGGAGATGATTTTACAAAATTGATCAGAAAAACAGTGAGGTAATTCATCTAAGTCGAATGGGAGTTTCATAGAATGCAATAGTGCACCTGCAAAACTGCATGTGCATTGTACAACTAATATTATTCTCGCGAAACCTGAACACAAAGCCGTATAGAGTTTCAGAACTTTGGAATATGCAAAAGTGTTATTAAACTTTGGAAATACACCTAATTCATTCTAAAACTTTTTCACAGAATAGTTATTTTCTTACGGAGAATAAGTTGTTCTTGGTGTCAGGTATATCCATGTATAATGATTAATTGTTCACATGTGAATGGAACAAAAGATGGCTTTTTGTGTTTGATGTTGCTAAAACTCAGGAGTTGATTGTAATTGTGAACAAGGCCTCTAGCCGAGAAGCTGAAAAGTTATAATGCCAAAAATGTTAGTTCCAGTGAACAAGTAATCATTATACGTTGTTATTTACTTGTTTTAATGCGCCCTTATACTTTGATAAAAAACTCACCTGATGTACACAAAGGCATTAAAAATGTATAGAAGCTGACATTTCATTGGCTATCATGAGTCACAAAGGGCATCTTTTACAGTGAACTGGTCCTCTCTTTTGCATAACTACATTTTGCAGTTGAGTGACTATAATAGATCCATGACATACATACCATTATCATAATGTGTATAAGATGTGCTAAAAGATGACTTCTTTTAGAGATCTAATGAAAAAGCATTCTTGTATAGTAATCGGGAACACGGTGATGTATTGTGCACTTCAGCAAGGTAAGCTGAATCTTGAGACACAATCAAGCAACTTAGGGCTTCCTTAAAGCTTCTGCAATAGTTATTGGGAGTGAATAATCTCATGTTGTCAGATAGATCCTGAAAAAAATATTGAAATAATATCTGGTGCTTGCAAGAATTAAGCGACAAAGATGGACAAGAACAAGCGCTGCTGAACACAACAAGCATAGCGGAATAGCTGTAGAGCAGAGTGGAAGGGCTTTTATTCAAATTTCTTCAACTAACGTACAGAAAAAGTTACCACAGCAACCAAAATTTAATCAGGTATTTTGACAGCTCAAAAGAGAGATTACACATGAACACATCATGCCAAAGGAAATATTAATCCATAGAGCATTGTTGGCAGGAATCGACTCACAAGCACACAAGTAGAAATTGTTCAAAAATCTGTTCACCACAACACTCTGCCTACAAGCAGAGGAAATATATTTATATAGGTTATACAGAGTATATTACAGCAATAACGGAATATTCTATAAAACTCGTTAAAGGATCCACAGGTGTAACAATGAAATGCAATGTAAGCTGACATTTCTTTCCATACATCTTTTGATAGCTCCTTTTCAGTTTTGACAAGCTTTTATGTCAGTTCTATTGTATATTAAAAATCATAAGAATGAGTGAAGAGTTACTAAGTTGGCCTAATAGGTTTCTTTTTTTAATATTTTTTTAAACAAAACCATCTCCTTCATCTACATGCGTGGTGGATTGGTCGTAATTCACAATTGTAAATTACAGCAAAGAATATTTTCACAACCAACCGTAAATTGCTTTTCCATGCGGAGGAGATTTTCATATTTGTTTTCCAAATGATATTTAGCTCTTTAATTCTTCAAACAAATATGAATTTCATAGAGATATTCTGAGTTCATGAATATGGAGATTATTTTGAATCAAAGCTCGATTACTGTGGTGGCAAAGAAGGGCTTCAAAAGTAACTTTTCAAAGTCACTATATCTGACAGCTAATGGATTCTTTGATTTAAAAGTTCTATTGCAGTGGCTATTCTTTTGTGTATAAGAACATTGACATTCTGAAGGTCTCTGCCTGCAGGAGTTCAAACCCCTTCGGGGGAACCCAAACATTTCAGTGAAACTTCCTGAGCAAAATCCCAGCTGGATATCATTCGGAAGAGACTTTAAATTGCCAGCCCCTTGTATCAGTGTCTGCATTGGGCAAATAAAAGTTCATTCACATGGGTTGTAATGTAAAATTATTGACCACTCCTGCTCTCTCTCCAGTCTCGTCAATCAACCCTCATGATTGCCCTGAATTTGGATTAGAGGATTACACTTACCATATCATATCTTATCGGTGCATCTGAAAAAAAGGTGAATCTGTTGCAAACTATGAAAAGAAAAGTATTGAAAAGAGAATACCGTGTTACGCAGTTATATATATACAACGCAAATCCATTAGAAAGCTGCTGGAGTAATGACTAACAGAGGGTTATTGAAAATCAGTTTTGGCCTTTCAAAACCATTTCTATAAATGACGACAGACCAGAGCCATATATTTTATTTTGCATACAATTTTAATGGACCAAAATATCATAGAATTTTGTGCACAACAAACATTTTATAAGATAATTGGTCTCCTTGCGATTCCAAGGTATTTTACAGAAATGAGTGAGTGAGTGAGTTTGTGTTTTACGCCCCATCAGCACCGGTGTGGGCTATTTAGAGGCAAGACATTTTACAGAAAATGGAGCATGAAGTAATATAACTCAATTATCTCATATTTTAGACCACTTCTGAACATAAATAGCCATCATGAACACAATACTGACACCTACACACATCTCATAACAATCCCTCACTTTATCATGTGCAGGAAGCTGCCAAGACAGAAACTTGGATTGAGTTTATAAAGTATTCCCATGCGAAGAAGCAAAAAAGAAAGAAAGAATTGGAGAAAAGCGTCTTCAATTCTCAACAATGTGCTGAAGCCTTAAGGTGAGTAAATTATTACAGTATCAGCCGATATTTCTGTGGAAACAGCTGTGCTTTAAGAATTGCACAGCTGGCGCCCTCTTCTACCAAAAATAACATGGAGCCTACTACTTGAATACAGCCGGATTAAGATACTGACTTTTTTGAGCTGTCAAATACAGATGAACCCTTCAATTCAGGAAAACATTTGGTATGTATAATTATGGTGCTGAAATTGGGAGAGTTCACAGTTCATGAAAAGGATAGGCATGCTTTACATTAAAATCCTGCTCTCCATATATGTGATGAAGATATGTCTTTCAAATGAACACCAAATTCACTGGTGCAGTCAATGAAGTGAATCTTGATTAATTTTTACAATGCACATTGCATCGTATTTTTTAATGATACTGTAGAAACACAATTTAACCATTGTTATACTTTACCCAATTGCCAATGTTTTGGGTTACCAGACAATGCATATTACAAATTACCAATAAATCAAATCAAATCATATATTGCATGAGAATAAACAATGATCATGTATGAATTCATCTCATTGCATGCCATAACATTTATACAATGTACGAGCCCTGGGAAATTAATGGTAAGGGATTTAAATTGATTGGATAAACATGTTCTTCTCATTTGGTTTCTGGTGCACATAATTCCACTTGGATTATGTAAAGCAATCCATTTTTAGAGAAGGCATGTTGGAATTGTGTCACTTTATTACAATAAAAATTCGAAGAAGGAAACAAAGAAAGTTTCTTCATAGAGCTTTTCAGATTTTTTAAGCAAATCCATTTCTTTCATCCACATGATTGCAAGTAATAAATCATGGCGAGAATATTTTCACATCCCTCTGTTATTGCTTTTCCATGTAGAGGGATTAATTCTCACATTTGTTTGCCACATGTAAATTCCACAAGATCTTAGCTCTTCAATTCTTCCAGCAAATATAAAATAGAGCAAGTCTGATTCATGAATATGGCAATAATCTTGAATCAGTTTTTCTTTTGTTATGGGCAAGAAGGGCTTCAAAACTCACTTTTCAAAGTCATCACCTAGCTGGAAGTCATGAACAGCATGGTTATGTAGGAAATGAAGCACATGCTATTTGAGTGATGTGACACATAATTTTAAGAGACAAGTTTCCTTTCCCTTTTATCAATATAATCTGTAAATTGGTTATGCAAAAATAGTGCACTGTGAAAATGGCACTATGTGAGTCATCATATTGATGATTGGTCATGATCATACCAATATTTTCAGTGTTCATTTGCTTTTAGGAGACTAATACTGCTTGTCGGTGACAGCCAAATGAAAGGATTATAATCCATTTTCACAGTGCACTATTTTTGCATAACCAATTTACAGATTATATTGATAGATACAATGTACATCTGATTTTCACTATAAAATCGGTTATAACAAATCAAATGGCCTTCTCTTGATCATGACAGATCAAACAGCTTTCGTGGTTCCCATGTAAAATGTATGATGATGACACATGATCGACTACCGTGTGTGACATATTGAATTTTTCACTGTGAAATGGTCCTCTCTTTTTGTATGACAAATTAACAGACTTTCTAATACAAATGTAAAAGGACATATGACACATTTGGGAATACCTTCAGGGATATCATGATTTTAATCTCATGGTGAGATGTTGGGCTTTGTGGTATTGTCAAGAGACCAACATCAAACAAATTGCAACTAATGGCTTCTGATGGCTTCCTGTAATTTCATGGTTCTATTTCAGTGGTTATGCTTTTGTGTATAAGATCATTCATATTCTCAAGGTCTTTGATTTAATGTTAATTTGGTGGCCTCTTATCATGCCTACATGCATATCAGTCTCTGTGCTGGGCAAGTAAAAACTCCTTGACATTGGGTAGATGTTTGGCATGTTACACAAACCATTTTTTACGGCAATAAATCCCATATTCTTAATTTGTGGTCCACTTATTCTGAAATGTTTATATGTTTGAATATTTGTCTCATGGTATAAGCGATGGTATTTACCATGGGATTAGGTATATGTGTTGATCACACCTCAGCTAAATCACAAATGCCCTCTCTCCAGGTGAAGAACCTATAGATACATATCATATCATGTCAGTGCATTTGACGGATGTCAATCTGTTGTGAACAATGAAAAGAAAAGTATAGTAAAAGAAAGGAAAAACCACAGTGTGCAGTTGCGTACACAACACAGCAGAGCATTTTTTAAGGATTTTCGACTGGGAGACCGATGGAACTTTGTAGCGCCATGATGCGCGACAACCAAAGATCTATAAGATATATTTGTGTAATGACATTCTTGCAAAAGGGACTTTGAACTGTTGAGCTGACTGCTAATTTGTAATTTCAGATTTCCAGAAAAACTAATTGAACAAATTTATGAAAATTTGAAATCCAAAAGTTGGCAAAAGTAAAGACAGCAAAAAAAATATATATTACATGTATATATGGAAAGAAGAAGCCTCACTTTCAAATGAACCCAAGAATTACAAATCATGACAGCCTAAATGTGAAATTAAAAATAGTTTTTGGAAAAATTGGTCTCCCAGTGATACCAATTTGGCAATGACTGGGAGACCAAATCTGTCCACTGGGAGACCATTTGGTCTCCCAGTTACTATGTTAAAAAATGCCCTGCAACACAGTTTTATCACAGAAAATTGCTAGAATGTCGTGATGAACAGAAATTCTCTGTAGATCATTTCCTAGACATCCAAAAAGATGCATATAAATGTTGACTTGTCAGAACTAAATTTTTCATTTACACATAATTTTATTAAACTACAATATAACAGAAATATGTGCATCAAGAAGATCATTAAGGTGAATTGATCTGGTTGTGATTCTATAGCTATATTTTATAGAAAATGTGGCACTTCTCTGAACAAAGATATTTGTCATGAACACAATACTGACACCTACACAAATCTCAAAACAATCCCTCCTGATATCTATAAATGTAATGCAGGAAGCAGCCAAGACAGAAACTTTGATGGAGTTTATAAAGTATTACCATACAATGAAGCAAAAAAAAAAAATGAATTGGAGCAAAGTGTCTTCAAATCTCTACAATGTGCTAAATAAGAATTACAATATCAGATGATATTCTTTTTAGACATCTTCGCATTGAAGGATTGTACAACTAGCACCTTTTTTTTTTACCAGCAACCTAAGAATCACCTGGATGCCTACTCAAATACAGACGGATTAAGATACAGACTTTTTGGGCTGTCAAATACAGATGCCCCTTCAATTAAGGAAAACATTTTGAACGATGATGTCGCTGCCATGTATAATTATGGTGCTGTCATTGGGAGAGTTCACATTTCATGAAAAGGATTTTGTGTAAAGGTGCGTTTTATATTAAAACCCTACATAAAGAATTGAAGATCCTTGAGCACTGTATGTGCATGTTATAAAGATTTTTGTTTCTAATGAACACCAAATTCTGTAATGAAGTGATTCTCAGTCATCGTCATATTTAAGCGGAATCTCAGTTCTTTTCTCTGTTGTTGAACTGATGGCACATTTTATCTCAGTGTCACAACTGTCATCCCTATTCTCCAGCATTGCAATATATGCAAAACACTACTACAAACTATGATGTCATGTTATAAATGCTTTGTCGGATTCCAGCGTGTTTCGCCAATAAGAATCCACCTCAATTGAGCATCATAGTTTAAACTCAATGTCAGAGTGAAATATAGGTTTGGAACAGCCCCTGCAAGAGACATGCACTCTTGCTCATAAATATGGAATATAGGCAGATGTCAAAAAGTGAGTGGACATTTGGTAAGACAATTTCATGTCGGGAGCTGCAAACAGACTTTCAACATTTTTTTTTAGATAGGTTAGGGTCCATTTATCATCACAAAGTGGACATTTTATGAATTTTGTATGAAATCTAAAAAATTGGGGTCTATAATGGAAACACTGAAAAAATTACAAATATTCCGAATTTTTGAAGGGTGGAAATCACATGAAATATTGTTGATACATGAAGTATTTGTTTTCAAATGCCATGCGGTCCCTGGTGTTAAATTTTTGATGTGATCTTGTAAACATCCTGTGGAGTTTTGGCTGCTTCTGAAACCTGTCGCCTAGAATCGGTAATGTCTGTCACCTAGTTGTTATGTAACTTAAAATATCTGTCATCTAGCTGGTACTTATTTCGCCTGGCTGGTCAAAACTTGTCGCCTGGCTGGTAGTGGTAACTGATGGTAAGAGTGTTAACACATCGTAATTATGCAAAAGTTTCATATTTGCACTGTTCCAGTGTTCTGAGTTACAGCCAGTTTTATAATTGTTGATACTGATCCTGAATGGGACAGCGTTCATCACGAAAATAGCATTTTTTTTCAATGCAGTGGCATTCCATGGAGGACCAGCCAAAATACCAATAACAGTTACGTCACCTAGATGGTTGTCGCCCAGTTGGTAGTGATGTCGCCTGGTTGTCTGTCGCCTGGTTGACTGGTAATCCCTTCAAAGGGAGTGCAGGAAGTTCAGAAAAGGCTGTACTCGTACTCGTACTCGTACTCGTAGATGTGGCAAGTACTCGTACTCGTACTCGAGTACATTTGCATGTACTCGTGCCCAACCCTGCCAGGAACACCATTTAGCCATGTTATACTTTGTCCATGTTTTGGTTAACCAGGCAATGCATGTTTCTTTAATTACATATTGCACTAGAATAGACAATGGTGATGTCTGAATCAATCTCATTGCATGCCTATTATATTTATACGAGCCCTGAGAAATTAATAGTAAAGGCTTTCAATTGATTGGAAAATATGTTATTTCCATTCTTGTGTCTGCTGCACATAATTCCATTTGAAATACAATAAATCAATACCGAAAAGACATAGAAAAGGCGGAATATAATCCAGTCACATGATATTGTGTAAAGCAATCGCTTTTAAGAGAAAGCCTGATTTGATAAACAATGAGTGGGACCTTAGAAATGATATGGTTTTTTTTGCTGTTGATATCAAAATTCAAATTGAAAACATGGAGAGCAGAAACAATGTCAATGTTGCAGGCAAGGGTGTTGCAGTTATCTATGAGTCACATTCCGTGAAATTGGTTTCTAGTGTTTCTTCTTCAGCCAGGGTGGCTGCTGCTCTATAGATATACAAATAAGGAATTACACTCAAGTTCAATGTGATTTCTATGCTAAATAAATGGAGGATGGGTGCAGTTTCAGAATTTAAAAAAACAACAATGTTCCAGTCCCATAGGGAATATCTGGTTGCTAGAAACATATAGTTGATTTTTTTTTAACACAAGATGTGAGATTTACGAAATTAAATGAACGCACCTAAGTGAGAGTTCATATAGTTCTACTTTACTTTTCGAAGAAATTTTTTTCTGCTTTTTGGAACACCATTCACTGAAATTCAGTTTTGATTTATATGGTAGTCCAGCATGTCGATCTGTTTGCCGACTTATTTATTTCGTTGCATCTGTTCTAACAAGGATTCTCCTGGAATTACCAAAATATGTCATTGACAGTAAAAAAAACTATAGGCTGTACAGCAGCAAACCTTCAGCGAATAACACCTTTAGAAGAATACAATTACTCCATAAAATTGGTGTGTATACCAAATTGCATTGCAATGTGGTTACATGTAAGTCGTGCCTTCAATTTTCTCTATTTGCCTGCTGCTATGCCATTTGCCCACCTGCTTGCCAGGGTTTGTAAAACGAGGGAAAGGCCTTAGGGACCATTCAGAATTTATGACTGGGGGGGGGAGGGTTGGGAGTTTTGGTCGTGGGGGTACTAACTTTTCACAGGTGTTTCAAGGGGGGGGTAATAATTTTCGACAAGACGTCCAAGAGGGGTACAAAATTTTACAAACATATATGTTATAAAACAAGCTTTTTCACACGCAAAAGTCCGTGAATCTGTGCGCATGATCGTCCAATTGGCACATCAATGACATTATATGTGAGTGTATTTCTTTGTATGTCGAGGGGGGGGTACTAAAAATCCACATGAAACCTAAGGGTGGGGTAATAAAAACCCGCATGAATCTCAAGGGGGGTTACCAATTTTTGACGGGAAGTTCTGACAAAACTCCCACCCACCCCCAGTCATAAATTCTGAACGGTCCCTTATTAGACTAATTTAGACATGATATTATTATGGTACAGTTTCATGTATGTACTACAAAGTACAGGTTCTGAGCTGTTCGTTAGAAATGAAAAAGTATAATGCAGATATATTTTTCTCAAGTTTTTCTAATCTTTCAAAAGGTCGACCGCTCGGCGCAAAAAGGGACTTAGTGCCATTAAAATATAATGACACTAAGTCCCTTTTTCTGCCAAGCACTCAAAGTGTTCATTACAAACCAAAAATCACTGCTACATTGTATACAGTCAGACCAAGAATTATTCAGACGCTCGTTGTTTTGTTATCATTTTGAAGAAATTACAAAGTAAGCAATGAAACATGCCGTCAAAATCATCTTTGGTATCAAATGTAACTTGTCCAATACAAATTTATTGCAAACTGGCACAAAATCGGATGAAAACAGCTACTTTTGTTGATTTCAGGAACCAGAAATTATTCAGACACTTATACAAAGTCGTAGAAAAATATTTCAGAATATCATAAAATGACAATTGTTAACTGTTCTATCTAAATAAAATTGAAGTGCAGGCTTACTAGAAAAATTTTATGCATTTCGGTATTATCTGTTTGTTTTTGGCTCCAACTGCTCTCTGAATCCTTGCAGTCATGATGGTCCCTACTAACAAATAATAGTAAATAGTTCACTTTCCACAACAATGTGAAAGTGTCTGAATAATTTTTGGTTCATGGAGTTAACAAAAGTAGCTTTTTCAACCACATTTCTTGCCAATTTGCAACAAATTTGTTTTGTGCGGTTACATGTAATGCCAAGGATGTTTTCAATTGCACGTTTCATTGCTTTACTTGGTAATTCCTTAAAATAATAACAAAACAGCAAGCGTCTGAATAATTCTTGGTCTGACTGTAGGTGATATTTGTAGAAAATGTCATTTTTTCTGTAGGTGCAATAGTTGGCAAGTTTTGGCTCCAATATGAAAAAAAATAGTTTTAATATCTTTTTCTCAATATTACAAAAGTATAGGATATATATTAGACAGACCGTGATAAGGTACAACTACACCATATGTATACCAAACCTTGTCCATGTACATTGTACATGCAATCGTGACTGTGTCTAATTGAGCCAGAGACAAGCAATTAATTTTCTTTTTCAATATTTGAAAAATTATATAATGTTTCCACCCAACCTTTCAAAAGGCAAAACTAGACATATGTGTGCCAAACTTTATCCATGTACATGCAATAGTGACCGAGTCACAACCGAAAAACAAAAAAAACAAAAAATTTTATGTTTTTTCCCCATTTTTTCAAAATGTATAGAAAATCTGTCAATGAGACCATCAAAAGGCACAACTAGACCACATAGGCCACATCTGTGCCAAATTTCATCCAGGCACATGCAAGCGAAAAAAAATAATTGTTACATTTTTTTAATTATTTCAAAAAGTATGGGCTATCTATGCATCAGACCATCATCAGGCACAACTGAACCATACAGGCCATACGTGCACTAAATTTCAACCATGTATATTCAATGGAGGTCGAGTGCTGGCCCGAAAACGATCTATCCGCCCGCCTCCGTTCACTGAAGGTGAAAAGGGTACAAAGTGATGTGTATTGCACAATTCAATTAAATCCATTCCATGAGCTGCTTCACATGTCAAAACCACTATGTACAAGTGGCAGTGATATCTTCCATCAAATGTACGTAGAGTAGCGCGGGGCATGCAGCCCCCCTTAACTTCGAGGAGCGATTTGACCTACTTTTTGTGGTCGATTATTTGAATGCTTATGCTGTCAGGAAGGGATCACTTAACTCTACTTATAACTAGTGAAACGAATGTCTACCAATTTTAATAACTTAGTTACGACCCTTTTTGTAAAAAAAATTAAAATGGCCTTCTTACCCCATCCATCGGGCAAGAAGACCCCCAATTATAATCCTATGGACATTTTTTTTGCAAGCCCATTCAGCTTGAAAGTTATTTCTTGGGGTTCTTCTATCATTTTTAAGACATTCTAATCGCATTTTCTGAATTTCAGAATTTTTCTGTTCATACATTTATTTTTTAATATTTTTTGCCCTTTTTCAATTTCGGTCAAAATTTTTTCTATTTAGATTAGCTATTCTATCAAGATTTAAGGTAAAGTACACATTATTAAATGGTTCCTGAAGCAGCTTCGAGGCCTCAGTGAAGGAGGCCTCATGCCCCAAACCATTATGGGCCTCTCGCCCCAAACCCACATCTTTTAATTTGACCTCTATATTTTGAGCTAAAATGCATAAAAACATGATCCAAATCATATTTATGTGATGGTCATAAAGTGAAGCAATGCAGATATCCATTATACTTTTAAAAATTTCCAAAGTTATTTCTGACAACCACTTTCAAAGAATTAATCAAAGTTACAAAAACCATGCACCTTTTTTTGTTTCTTTAATTACGACTATGCTTTGGTGCTGAATGCCTTGAAAATTTGTGACGTCACCTAAAAAGCGTCTAGCTTCAATCCTATCAATAAGAAAAAGCACCAAAAATGTAAGTTTAGAAATAACCCTGGGGGGGCTTCTCACCTAACCCAGGCTTCTTGCCCCGACCCACTCTACTCCTTGGCTGCCAAGCTCCTCCTTGTTTGACAACTCCAGGGAAGGATTTCTTGCTGTCTGTAAATTAAATATGTAAAAAAGAGTGGACTGTTGCACTGTCAAGACTCAAAAGGGCACTTCGTGTGTCATCATGCTGATAATTTGTCATGATCATACCCAATACTTATCCAGCTTGTTGGTGACAGGCAAACGAAAAGTTTATGCATACGATTTTTACATTAAAATTCCTGCTTCAATAATTTTGCCAAGAGCATTTCTTAATAGGCCGTTGCTTGATTTGAGAATGAAATGAATGTGTTTCCACCAAGGGAAACTCCAAGCCATCCCCCCACCCCCGGAATTTAAATGGTCGCCACCTGATAGTGCGTCCACTCCTACCTTGGACCTGGGAATGCAAGTGGATACGGAAACCCATTTGCAGAAACATAGATGCCTGCCCTACAGCTTCACAGTACCATCAAGCAGGTAGGAGAGGGCATTGTCAGGCCAAATGTTACTTATCAGACTGCTGCGCATTGCGCAGGGAATATTTTATGACAGATTAATGGAATTTGATATGTACGCATGCCCAGTAACTTGAAGAAACGCTATCAAATAACTAATGGTTTCCATGAATATCTAAGCTCCAAGGCAGTGGTTGTGAGATTAAATGGAATAGTGCATGTGAATGTTCCATGGTGCATTTGAAAAAAAAATACAGATGTATTAATTATTTCATGAATGATTCTTTTTGATTTAGTGTTTTATCTTCCTTCGGTGTGCATCACTGCATTTTATTTGATTAAATCAGGGCAATGTTTTACAACAGCATTTATAGATGGCTAGAAATAACAAGAAAAGTACCCTTAAAAAAGGGTACTGTATCGATCTTACCATGAAGCTGAGGGTATGTGGCATGTAATAAAAGGTTTTAATATCTTAAAGTAGACATTTCTATGAAATAAATACCATAGAAAAATTCCAAAGCCCCTCCCCTTGTTTCATGAAAATATTACATAGCCTAGGATGTGTAAAAAAAACAGCTTCTGTTATGTAAAACCACCTGTTTCGTTATTAGTTTGTTAATTGATACTTGCACAGTGTACATGTTTTTCAGTACTATTTAATAGTGTGTGATTTCAGGCCTGAAAATGACCCTCCACAAAAAAAAAATCATGAATCTGCCACTTGTTTGCTCTGGCCACTGGAAATTTGCATCATTGCAGAGTAATGCGCCGAAACGCTTTTTACGAAGTAAATATCGCAAATAGAGCAAAATTAATAAGTGCTTTGGATTAGGAGGAGTTTACTTGATATACGTAGGTTTTTAAATTTTGAAAATCGGACGTTTATTAAGGATTTTAGACCAAGTTTTGCATTGAGTCCCCTCTTGAAATTGTACACAATCTTTGATGACGTTTCACACGGAAAAAGTTTCACACTAGATTTTCCTAACCTTGATGAATCGATGTACTGTGAAGTATACTTACATGTAAGTTTTTTTATAGGTTAAGACATCGATACAAAAAGATGAACATGTGTCTAAAGTTGATGTCAAGATATATACTTTAGCAAACGAAAACAAGAGAGCAGAAACAGTATCAATATGAAGAACAGGCAGGAAACAGGAATTTCTTTTTGTTGTTGTTTCCAAATTCACTTTTCCATTACATTTTGGGTTCCACTGTTTGCCATCTTGAGTGCATTCTGCTGCAGGTTTTTTCGACTGCAACTCCATATTGGCTTAATTCTTTCTGCAAATAAGAATTTACATATTATTTCCTTGTGGGTGTAGAGCAAAATCTGATGTTGGTGTAAAAAAAAGAAGGAAATTTGATGCAAACAAGGAATTTTTCTCTCTTCAACTTCCCGGAGCATAGCGAAGAATGTTTTGACGTAGCTACCCTGCATCGTGCAACCCAACTTGACGAATTTCCATAAAACAGCACTCAGTTCTGATTTAGTGCTCCAGAGACATTTTGGCTTGTGAAGCTTATTGGAGACCACATGAGGCAAGGTTATTCATACCTCCATGTATATGATGTATATGGTTTTCAAAATTCACCAATATAAACTGCAACACTCTTTGATGGAAGATTAATTATAAAAAATTCCCCCGTTAGGGGAATTTATATTGTTTTTGTTCGGTTTTTTTTTCATCATCCTATTTTTTGTTTTTTTTTTCTTCTTATTTTTCGTCATCACTTTGACAGGCTGTATTTCAGAAACTATTTCCAGTAACTACCTGAAATTGCAGAACCATCTTGCTTTTGCTGAACAATTTTATATACTGGAATTACAGAGCGTAATTTTTAGTGAACTGGTAATTACACAGCAAATGCATAAAAAAATTGTCGTCACGGTTTTAGAAGAACCAATGAGTGAAATTACACCAAATTTTTACACAATCATCTCTAGAGATATACGCAGTGCGGAAAGGCGGCTTTTGGCAATATCTCTAAAAGTTTTTTTTTATATGAATTTTTCAAATAAGGGAATTCCTGAAATTGCTACTAAAATTTTTCAAAAACTAGGAAGAAATGCTCCAATCAAGCTGCAGTTGCATGTAGTTACAGTCATACTATAGTGTAACAATCCATTAGAATTTCAATTTTCTAGCGCTAACGGTATCGGCGCTATAGCATCACAAAAACGCTATTTTCAAGCGCCGATAACTCGGCCCCTATTAAAGCTACAGAAAAATAAAAAACACCACCAGAATGCTCTGTTTCTTAGCTTTCACATGGTATATAGCATTCTACTGTAGCGCCGTCCGTTCAAAATCGCGGTGGACCCTGAAAATTTTATCTCACTTTTTTCCTCCCCAAATGCTTCTTATGGCTGGAAACACTTTTTCCTGGCCATATGCCAATTTCATCGCTTCTCATACTTCACTGGCTGCAGATTTTCTCTGTTGCAATAAATGCCGACCCAATTACATTTTTGTGTCAATCAGGGGATGGGGAAGGTAGAGGGGAAGGGGCATGGGGATGGAAGGGGGCGGGGGGAATTTATCTTTGTAATTGTGCACAATTACAAGTATACTAGTTATAATCCCCCGCCGCTTGCGGGCGGGGGATTATATTGATATTCTTCGATTACCTTTTATTATTATTATTATTATTGCCATCAGGAAAACTGCGATTACTTCAAAACTATTACAGATACTACGTTACAAGTAAAGGGTAATATGCGACTCCATTGCGCGCTACTTTACACGGAATTTCATGATCAAATTTCATGACACTTATGAGTTATGAGGAAAATATAAAAAAAATTTCCGGCGCAGGTTTCTGAGAACCTAAGCAAAATTGAGACCTGTTGATTTTTTGTAATATACCTTGACAAAGTCTCCAGTGCAGAAAGGCGTCTCGTGGAGATTTCATGAACACATTTCAAGATATAATTTTTTTAAAATTGGATATCCCGAAAACTGACCAAAATTTTTCTGAAAAACAGGGAAGGAATGCTCTTAGAGAGCTGAAAATGGGTGAACATACAGATGTACCCTAGTGTACAAACTTCACAAAGTTACGGACCGCTCGGACAAACGGTCTTGGCGCTACGGATGTCCAAAAACTCAATATTCAACTTCCCATATCTCGGTCCCTATTGCATCTACAGCAAAGTTTGACATATCACAAGAAAGGTCTGTTTGTCAGCTTTCCAATGGTGTATAGCATTATAGTCTCAGACGCGCGATGTAGAATCGCGTCAGACATTGAAGTTTTTTTGTCACTTTTTGCGCCCCTCGAAACGTTTTAGGCTGAAAAATCAATGAAGTTCTTTGTGAATGTTCATGAATATTTTTTTCATTAGTCCCTGGTTATGCCTCCATACTGTCCTCAAAGGATATTTGCCTGCATCAAATTGTTTTTCCAAGAGAATTTTTTGAAATTCAAAATTGAAATGCACATTGCTCTGCTTCTACCCATTCAAATTTCATGAAATTAATACCAAAAGATGCGTAAAATTATGGACTTCACTGTCCTGCGAGGGCATTTACCTATTCCGTATAGCCAATTTAACATAAATGATTTTATATATTCAATTATAACTTGTGAATTATTATTTCAAATCACTTACAACTCTATGTACATGTTGCTAATTTTTTGGCCTATTTTCTGATATAAGGATATCCTCCTATCTCTAATACTTTTCTGGTAAAATAAAGTACAAAAATCGTTCACAGATGCATGTTAGTCAGCAGTCGGTTCTATTCTGTCTCACTGCCACCTTTCCCAACAGCTGACCTTCTTCAACAAATGCAGCTAACCGCTCTGTGCTGTCAAGGCAGCGTATCAAATGTAAACACAAAACTTGTAGAGTGTAATAATCACATTGGAATGATATACATTGCTCATTGGGAGGGCATCATGCATAAGGGTTTTCTCATTGGGTTTCATATCCTGTATTTGTGCATTAAATTCATTAAGGCATACTGGCACTACAGTAATGATGTTATGCACACTCTTGGAATAGAACTTCATTCCCTACAAAGCGGGCCAGGGTAATACACAAAAATAATGGACATGAATTGGCAGAGAAGAGTATGCAGGGCTCGGGTCATACGGGGCCCGCGGGGGATTATCCGATATTGCCGTATGGCAATATCAGTTATACTAGTTATTATTATTATTATTATTATTATGTTTATTCATACAGTGAGTACAATTTGTAGGAAAGAAAATTAATTTTGTATATTGAAGACTTACACTGTGCATAGCACAGGGATGAAAGAGTCAATTTCAAAATTGGAAAGTCCACATTTCATCAGTCCAAATTTACAATTTAAAAGTTCAATGATAGCTCTTGCTGTGGCTCTCGATGTTGTCGTAGTGCATGATTCATTGCATTGGAGCTTGATCTTTGAGCATAATGAACTGTCATGAAAGTCGAGGTTACATTTCCCTCTGGCATAATTACAGTTCAGGGCAAAAGGTGACTTCTTCTCGTTTAGGGAATTTCTCAGAATGTACCTTACAACTGGAAAGTCATGGTCCAACCCACACAAACCAAATTTGGCGAAGCGGCTAATGATCAAGTGTTCAATGCATGCAGATTCAGTCAATGATGGAATCAAGTTACAGTGTGTTCTGTAAGGGATACCCCACAGCCGACGTACGCTTTTCCTGTAAGCCACATGTAACTTTTGTAATTTGTGAAGGTTACATAATTGAACTCCATAAAACGAGGTGCAATAGGAGTGAAACAGTCTATTTTTCACAACAGGGGCAACATTTCCAAATTGAGGCAGAAATAGATTAAATTGTCTCTGGAATGAACCAATGACGTTGTCTAAATCATCATGATAAGGATCAGAGAAGAGTCTGTGCCCTAAGTGAACTGCACTCGGGGAACTTAACACAGTACATCCTTCAACCTGCATACTGACTGGACCAGAGAGTTTATCTTTTGCTGATGTGAATACCAGCAACTGGCTTTTTGCTCCATTAAACTTAACTTTATAATCCTTGGAGTAATCCTCACAAATACGCACCATTGCCTTCAGCCCATTTAACGTTGGAGATAAAAGGCACACATCATCAGCATATGCTAACGTACCACAGAAATAAGGCCCTATGAAACATCCATAATGTTGTGGACTGTGTTCTACTTGCCAAGACCACTGGTTACACATCACAACCATGTCTTCTGTCAAACTGTCCTTATTAATTAGAAAGCTCATCTGTCTTACGAATCAGACAATTCCCGAGAGTGATTTCTCATTGCTTCTTCCAGAAGGGTTTTGTCAATTTTGGGGTTTCTGGGTTAATTGCGCTTAAGCTCACATTTAATTAGTCCCTGGTGTTTAAGGAATTAGAAGGAGCTTTCACTTGAAAAGAAAAAGAAAGTAGGTTGATTCCTTTTTTTGAACTGAAATTTCAACACAAATTCAGCCATCCACTTCCAGTTCAACTCAAAATGGCACTGCACATCAGTTGTGCAGATTCTCTCGCTTTCAAGATCATACTTGCAGCTGGGCTGACTGCTTCAGGTGCCCATCTGCTCCGCTGAAGGTGTTCGCCTGCATCGGTTCGAACCTTGGGTGGGCGAACTCGGAATTTTTAGTTAACCTTCATGAGCAAAATCCCAGCTGCATGGATGTCGTTCGTTTGAGACATTAAATTGGCAGGTCCTTGTATCAGTGTCAATGCTGGGAAAGTAAAAGGACCGTCACATGGGGTAAATGCATATGCTTGTGTAACATGTCGAGGACTCTTGTTCTCTCTTCCATCTCATCAATCAACCCCCGTGAGCGCTTAGAGAACTGCACTTACCACATCTATCTTTCTATCTATCTTCTTAAACTGCAAGGCTGCAAATAAAGGAGTGCTGCATCTAAATTGATAAAATAACTGTATCATGAACGCTTTGGCTACCTGGGAATGGAAGTTAATAGCAAAACCAATATCTATAGAAACCAATTGCAAGCGATGCGACGCTGTGCTTTCAGACGAGAAGTCGTAAATAAAAAATTGACATGCAGAAAGTGAGTGTTGCTGCACCCGGTTTTTGTCATTCTGTGAATTATAATAGCCGATAAAGTGTCATCGTTTCTTCATTCAACATGGGAAACATGAAGAAAAACATGTATTCCATGATAGAAAACTGATGCAGGTGTATGGTGATCTGAAGAAACGCCCTCTAACGTATGAAACATAATTGCCTCTGATAGCTTGCTCGAATTTCTCTGCTGTTTTTTTTGCTGGTATCAATGGAATTTCACCAACACACCTCAATAAACACAACAACACATTTTGCTGCCTACTATAGATCGAAAAGTTCTTTCTTACTGAAGACAGCCTTGCCATGTATACATTTGACGGAAAAAAATGAAAATACATGTCACGATGCCGGATTGATAATCTTTTCTCACTAATGTATATCTGGACAAAACAGCAGTGGAACTTCACTTTGGTTTAAGTCTTAATGCAAGCTATGATTTACATTACATTATGTATTCACCGGTTCAAGGAAACATATGTTTTAAATTGTCATTAACATCACATGTCATTAACGAACATGGTATTAATAAACTAGGCATGATACTAAGGACAGTTTTGTTGTTATTGCTTGATTTGAAGTTAAAGTAGTGTTGCACAGGACCTTTTATGGTTTTCTCCTGATTCTAAAGATACATTTTGGAAAAAATGCTGAAAATAAACCTACACTATCTCTCAACAATCTCTGTTTATATTGATAAATGTTATGCAGGAAGCAGTCAATACGCAGAGCATTATGAATATATACAGAAATAACGTAAGGCAGCGAAAGAAAAAAGGCGAGCGCTCTGAAATAAAAAGTCTCTTCTCTCAACAATTTTTGGGGGAGTGTTTCAGTGCTGGACTGCTTATCATTGGAAACTTAATGTCACATTTTTTGACAGTTGAGATCTCAAAAATGTGTTTTAGTTTTGCTGACTTGAAATGACTTGATTGACACGGTCCATGAAAGGGGTACCTATTTTAACTGCACTGAAATAGGCTGGCGCAGGGGTGGATTTCAGTTGGATTAAAAGTGGGGAATCCGACCCAGTATGAAATGACATCACAGCTTCTACACGTTTCAGATACACTGCAATGCTGGGGAGTAGAGACGCTGACTCTGGCATCCAGTCCTCACAGGATATCATACTTTACAGCATTAGAAACAATTTGAATTTCATTCGAAAATGACAATGGCAGTAAAATGAGTCCTGAGAAATTTCCAGCAAGTGCTTTAAATTTATTGGTAAAGCATGTTCTTCTCAGTCTGGCTATACTGGTGCTCTTAACTCCATTTGGAATATGATTATTCAATGTGGAAAATGGTGAATATAATCAAATTACTGGAAACATGTCTAGAGAAATCTATTTAAACTGAAAGAAGGCATTGACCAACATCTGAGAGATTAGATGTGTTTTCTGTAGATTTCATTATCAAAACGCAATTTAGCAAATTGAAAATGTAGAGAGCTGCAACGACGTCAATGTAACAAGCAGAGTAACATTAATAATGACTCATTTAGCTGTATTGCATCCACACGATTTACTTTCCATTCTGTCAGTTATTGTATTCGTCATCCTTTTCTCTGTCTCAACATTGCCAGCAAACTGCTGAACAGGCTTAATACCCAACGTCCAGCCCTCTCGTGAAGCAGCAGTTCAATGCTTTATATTTTGTAGTTGAGCTATTCAACCACAACTCGCTTGTGAATAATATTATAGAGTTAAATCTAACGTTGATGCCAAATATTGGAATATTTCAAATGGGAATTCATAAGCTTTTCTTCCAATTTACCTGAGCCCTGCAACATTTAATCAAAATCCATTCTGTCAATTTTCTGATGTTAATGCCGCAAGTGACACATGCCAATAATTATCATCCATCAAAATGTTCTCTTTAATTGAAAGGCACATCTGTATTTGACAGCTCCAAAGAGAGATTTTTTACAGCCTTTCACTTTGATAAAGAAAAAACGAGGACCAGTTCACTGTGAAAATGCACTTTGTCACTCAAGATAGCTGATGAAGTGTCATCTTCCATA
Source organism: Platynereis dumerilii (assembly GCA_026936325.1). Lineage (NCBI taxonomy): Eukaryota > Metazoa > Annelida > Polychaeta > Phyllodocida > Nereididae > Platynereis > Platynereis dumerilii. Next base: position 566,137 of record JAPTHN010000138.1, read on the forward strand.
CTTTCAACATGGGAAACATAGAGGCAGTTTGATCAGTCATAATCAAGAGAAGGCCATTTGACTTGTCATAACTGATTTTGGATTGAAAATCAGATGCATACATGTAATCCTTTCGTTCAGCTGTCACTAACAAGAGGGATAAGCCTCCTTATATCAAATTAACATTGAAAGTATTGGGTATAATCAAGACAAATCATATGTTTGATGACACACGAAGTGCCATTTTCACAGTGCAACTGTACACTCTTTTCGGTATCAAAGTGAAAGGCTGTAATGCTGCCCTGTCTGTGTATGATTTTTACTGCTTCGGGTTACCGTGGAATTTGGCTATTAGCCTCATAATCAGGAATTAGCAGAAGATTTTACAAATTGATGAGCTGACGGAATAAGGTTCGTTCATTTGTGCGACACATAAGTTTTCATTAAATGACACACGTTTGCAACTTTGCTGTAAATTTAAAATGCAGTCTGAAGTTCAAAATCTCTTACTCTGATTATGTTTATATATATAGACCTTGTAAAAGCAATCTCAGGTTAAAGGAAGCTTAACTATATTATTTACAAATTGGCAAGACAATGTCACCGCACCCTGAAATGGATAATTTCCCACCCAAAACGACTTTTATAGCCCACCTGGATATTATACAAGCTTGAATTTATGAATGATTGGACATTAAATTTTGACAGAAAAATTAGTTCTGATATAATTTACTTAGATTATTCTAAATGCTTTGACACTGTTTGTCATAGCAAACTATTGTATAAGTTGAAAAAATATGGTATACAAGGTGCAGCTTATAGATGGCTTGAAAGCTTTCTTGTCAACAGATTTCAATAAGTTAAAATTAATAATTCATTATCCCCACCATCACATGTAGAATCAGGCGTGCCACAGGGCACAGTTTTAGGTCCTATTTTATTTCTTATTTATTCTGCAGATCTTCCAAATGTTGCTAAAAAAATGTTCAGTGAGCATGTATGCAGATGAGACGAAAGTATATAAATCCATAAAAAATGCAAATGACTGTTTACAACTGCAGAGTGATCTTGATAACATTTCTGATTGGGCAAATTTGTGGCAAATGACCCTAAATCCAGATAAAACTAAAATCTTAACTATTGGTAACAAAACAATAGATTTTGACTATGTCCTTAATGATACATGTGTACAGAAGGTGAACCATATTAAAGATGTCTGAATTATTGTCCAATCAAATTTGAAATTTACAATGCACTGTTCCAATGTTGTCAAGAAAGCATATTACATCATAAGAAATATATTTACAACTTTTAAAAGTCACGATTGTTATTTTTATATAAAATTATTTAAATGTTATGTTAGACCCATACTGGAATACGAGGGGTGTCCCAAAAGTTCTGACCAATTTTTTTGGCAGACCTTTCCATTTGAAGTAGCTGTGTGAAATTTTCACAGAATCAATTTCAGGTATTTCACTATCCATTTTGAAAATATGGTACCTGTTCCAATATTTTAAATAACTTTTCTGTTGCCATGGAAACAGAAGGTCAGCGCACCCAGCGCAGCTCAAATTTCTAGGCCAAATCCAAGTGCCTAGGCTTGTAAATATCCGAGGAATTGACTGTAAATATGCAATGGATGATCATGAAAAATATTATTTGGTAACCTAATAATAGTCAACGTTTTTCATTTACATTTAAAGTCCCTGTGAATCAGTTTAACCCGTGTGCTGAGGCGATCACCTGGGTCCTCCAAACTGGACTGTTCCTAAATTGTGGAATTTCTATGTATTTGGCGACTGCTTCATTTATCGTTATGACTATTATTTCTTTAATTTTTGAACTGGTATATATATTTTAGTATCGCACAAAGTTACAGAAGGCCAAATCTGGTAATTAAAGCAGATGAGATTGGGTTTTGAACCTAGGCTTCTTGAGCACTGCCTCATGACAGCAGATTGTTTCAGCCAAACTGCCTCAAGCGCTGTTAGGCAACTGCCGGAAAAAGCCTTTGGTAATTGCCTCAGCTGATCAGGTTGAAATATAGATAAATGTTTATAAACTGATGGAATATATCTTGAAAGACTGCAAGCTTATCAGGAAATACATTTTCTTGCAATCATTTAATTGCTCTTTTACTATAAATTCTCTGACTTTTAACATAGCTAATTTGCTGAATTTCGTCTGAGAAATTGAGCTGCGCTGGGTGCCCTGACCTATCGTAACCATAGTAACAAAACAGTGACTTAAACACTTCTTACAGTCTGGATTTTTTCAAAATAGATGGTCAAATACCTTAAATTTATTCTGTGAAAATTTGATTTAGCTATTTCAAATAGAAAGGTCTGCCAAAAAAATTGGTCAGAACTTTTGGGACACCCCTCGTATGGAAGTCAAATTTGGTCCCCTTATTTGAAACAAAATATAGACAAAATAGAAAGCGTTCAGAGATACTTCACAAGGCGCATTTGTCCAAACAATATGCCATAATTATTTAGATTGGTTAAATTTATTTAATATCAATACCATTGAAAATCGGAGAATTTGCTCAGATCTAACTATGTTTTATAAAGTTATTAATGACTTAACATGTGTTAATGTCCAGGATTATTAACAATTGTAGATAGATTAAGAGGTCAGAGTAAGCACCTGTATATGTATTTTAGCAGAACTGACAAAAGAAAGTTATATTGGATTAATAGAATTGTACCATTTTGGAATAATCTGACAGATGAAACTGTATGCTCAAGATCTGTAAAATCATATAAAAAGAAAATCTCTGTACAGAATAGTATTGTTGGTAGGGGGAGTATCTATGTTCCCCAACTCTAACCCCCCTTATTTTTTACGCAATAAATATAGGCCTATTTCAAATTATACATAGTAGCCCCATTTATGCCCTCTAGTAATCTGTTGCTCGTTTTTGGTGGTTATGGGAAATGTTGCATGTGTAGTTTTTATAATGTATGCATTTAATGGTGCATCTGACCAAGAACAAAATCTTGGCTTAAAACACAAAGAAAACAGTGCAGTTTTGAACAGATTTCAGTGATGGGGATTTTGCCAGAAGAAGGAATTTTATTATCGCATAGTTAGAGAAATTGCAGTGCCTGATTACAAAAAATTTTAAAGCTGAAGTGACTTTCACAAATAAAATATTCAAATCAATCCCTGGTCTAAGTTCCACCTATTTACACTGTACCTCCAGTAGTACTGCAAATTGCCATGTTTCATCGATTTTACATGAAATTTTAAATCATGGAGACTTAATGGTGTGAAAAATTCCCGTCAATGATGGAAAATTTCCAGGGGTTGGTGGCTGTGGTGGGCCAATTTGGTGTCGTTTAATTCTAAAAAACGTCCTGCAAAAATGAGAAGTTTTTTCTCTTTAAAAAGAAAAAGATATTTCAATACTTCATCAGTTTTATGCATATAAGCCTTGGTTTCAAAATAAGTGCTTTTCTCGTGTTATCTAATTCCAGATTAGAAATATGAGTAAAGCATTATTAAACTATCTTCAATTTCTATAGGATACCATTTTATGGAAGCAAAGACACATGTATGCACGTGTCACTTATTCTGCACTTTTCACAACTCCTACATTCTAAATAAATTTTGAATTATCTCATTATATCATATCTCAGATTTCCTGGAAAAGAAAATGTAATCGGTGTGTTATGCAAGAAACAACCAAGACATCTTCAGTATTTGAAAGGAAGTTATATAGAATCGCTAACAATAAGAAAACTTTGGAGAAAAGTTGGTAAGATTTGGGTAACTGGGTTTTTCGTCATCGGCCAATACTTGAAGTTTTTCATCATCAGCCAATACTCAGTTTTATTGGCCAAACCAGTTAAAGGTTGAAGAATATACCTTTTGCTGGCAGTGTGTGCATGAAATCTGAAAGTAATAATGTAAAAAAATCGAGTGGCAATGAACTCGTCTTTGGAAATTAATTTGATTAACATCAAAATAAGCATTTTGATGACCTTTATGATACTAATTCTGACAAAATAGGGAATAGAAGTTGTATACTTTTTCAGTGAGGCAGACTTATTCTCATCAGTAAATTCTTGCCTGCATATATCTCTTTCATTAAGTTGTCAGATACACTCTATGTATTTACATGCATGTTGCTTTAGAATCATGTTGTTCTATTTGACCTAAAGATGTAATATCCGTGGACATACAGTCTACTGATTAATTTGATGTAATAAATCACAAAGGTCTATCCGAAAAAAATAGCAATAAATCTATACAATTTTAGCTTTATTCGGCCATGTACTAACTGACATGTCATAGGGATTTCCTGTAATATGTCATTTTTTTACCCAAGGATGGCAGAATAAAGCCAAAATATTGTGTAAATGATGAATTTGTTGGGATTGCCCTTTGTGATTTATTTTACCTTGGTGTACTTCAGAATGTAATGAATCTGCCATGAACACTGTAACCGTACAAGTAATCTAATTCACATCAGCCTATTGTGCTCACTCATGCCCTGGGCTGGGGAATGCAAGTTGATACCAAAAGCCATTTGCAGAAACAGAGTTGCGTGCCATGCTGTGCCACCATGCAGGTAGCGGCTCTTCACTTGTTACAAGCTTGACTTGAAATCTAGCTATACTCTTATATTAGCAGATACTAGATGGGTGATGGTTTATCGATGTTTCACATCATGTAGGCCTGTTTTACTGCTAAATACCTTACAGAGAAACACTTTGATACAGAATTAAAGTGGACTGTGGCACTGTGAAAATGGCACTTCCTATGTCATCATGCTGATGATTTGTCATGATCAAACCCAATACTTTCAATGTTAATTTGATTGAAGGAGACTTATCCCACTTGTTGGTGACAGCCAAACGAAAGGATTATGCATCTGATTTTCACTCTCAAATTTGTTATGAGAAGTCAAACCGCTTACCCTTGATCACGACTAATCAAACAGCCTCTATGTTTCCCATGTTGAAAGTAGAGAAGGTGACACTTCATTGGCTATCATGAGTCACAAAGTGCCATTTTCACAGTGCCACAGTCCATTTTAATTCTATATCAAAGTGTTTCGCTGTAATAAGTTTGTTTAACATTGGCAGCAAATTTGATCTCTGTTTTTACTGAATAATGACCTTATCTGGGTCAAAATTTGATAAGTCTGAAATTCTTGTCTCCGGTGTTTAACAATAATTCATGATGGCAGGAAGACCAATAGAGGACCTCTTGTTGTCAATGGTCATAGACAAGGATATTAGCAAAAATTTCAACACAAAAAATATGCGGCAGAATATTTTTATCCCATCCAAAAATAGCATTGAAGTGGCCTACCCCCTGAAAATGGCCTGTCTCCATCAAAATATTCTTTGAAAGATCATATCACAAAAACTACTACAGGATCCTAATTCAATTAAACTCTTCCATACATGGAGACTTGACTGTCAGTCTTCTAAAAACTGGTCACCAATAGCTGAAATAATATTCTGTATAAGAGCAGGAGGTTGTTGTGTCGATGTCTCCAATATAGCGTCATTAGCATCACACCAGATTTGTTTCTTAATAAAAATTAAAGGGACACACATTCTGTGAGAAAACCTTGTGTCTGATGTTGTCTGAGAACCCAAGAAAATAACTGAACTATCTGTAGCTCTGTGTCATTTATGTAAACTAACATATTAGAGTATTTCTGTTGGCATGTCAGGTGTCCTATCTCAATTTGTCATTAGCAAACGCCTTGCTACTCTATTTTGACTGCATATTTCAGGACCAAAATCACTGTGAACATATGTCTGGTGTTCATAAGGTCATTGCATGCACATACTGCCAGATTGACAGTTTTCCACTGGTCCCTGCAAAGATTTTTACTGTAATTATCATTAGCATCACGCTGTCATTAGCATCATGTCAAAAATGGCTTATTGCCTTTACGTCACTAAAATTTTGTTGCAGGTGACTGCAGTTGAAATCAGTTGAATATATATTATCAATGAATGTTTCAACAGACTATTGCATAACATTTTTGCATTTTCTTTGCATCTGACATGCTTAGTATGAAGTTTGATGCTTCTCTGAAACTACTAACCAAATATGGGGTTCCAGTAACATCTTACCATTGTCTAGCATCTGAAATATGGTTTAGTAAAGACACTGGGCACTGGAGGAAGTAGTGGAGATCATCCTTATTATTCAGAATCCAAAATATTGATGAAAATTGTGTTTTTGTTTGTTTTTGTAAATTTCTGGTTCAAGGACATGTTCTATCTCAATGACTATTGGTCATAGAGACCTGAAATATAGCTCAATGTGTGCAGAAAAGCCGCTTTCCTATTTGTTGGTAATACATTATTCAGCTCTAAGTGGTACGGATTTCAAGTTATAGGCATGATGCTAATGACACACATATTTGGTATTTTAATTGATTTCTCAAAAATAAATGGCACTAGAGACCTAAAACTTGGCCCAAAATGTGCAAGCAACTTGCCTAATCATTGGCAATAGATTTTTTAGCCCTAAGTGGTCAGGATTTTTTAGTTAGAAGTGTGATTTTAATCACAGTCAAAAAACATTACAGCTATGTTTATCACCTCAGTACAGATCAGCGGGGCATTGGGACCCTTGGACATGAAAGTGCAGTGATAGCTGACTGTTTGACCCACCCAACGCAAACTTTAAAAGGCATTTCTGGAGCGAAAAATTTTCAAAATTTTTTCAGCTGAAATTTCAAGGTTTTCAAATTTTGACCCATCTATGCACTTCAAAATCAATTTTACCTTTTTATTTGTTAAAGCAAGGAAAGACCTGTTTTCTCTTGAAATTTGCAAACAATTCTTATTCAATTCTTATTTGCGATTAATTTTGTATACTTCTCCTTATTTTGAACTGTGCCACACACATCACAGGCATTCACCTGCGCTGACTGCTTGTACAATCTCCCTTTAGATGATATTCATACTAGATGAAAGTTGACAATTACATGTAGGAGTGAGCCTGTGCACATGAGGTTTATCCCCGTCTCCACAAGGCTGCACTATTATTAGGCTGTGTAAGCATTGCGTTGCAGTCTCCAGGAATTGGCAATTGATGCAAGTGAGCAAGAAACAATATGCAAATGAGGAAAACATAACAATAACATTGAATTACAATGTAACTGTTTGTATCGCTTAGACTATGGAAATGGCCTTTTGTTCGGCATATCTCAGCATTTATTGAACAAGCTTCAGGTGGCCCAAAACTCAGCAGTTCGTCTCATAGAGAGGTTGAAACAACAAGACAGCCTAGGATTACATAGAAAGCAGCTTCACCGGTTCCCTATTCTATTCCTGCTAGAATACAATTTAAGCTGATGACTACAACCTGTACGGCATTGAACAACCAAGCACCACTGTACATTCAGACACTTGTCAAGCTTAAGCCCAATCAGGACCATAACCTGAGGAGCAACAATAAACTCTTGTTATTAGAACCAGCTACGAACAGCCAGAACAAATTTGAAGGTAGAGCTTTCTCTTTCGCAGCACTAAAACTCTGGAATAAGTTACCAGAAAGCGTTCGAGTAACAAAGACTCTGGGGTGCTTCAAGAAAAACCTAAAAACTCATTTGTTTAAAATGTTCTACAAATAACCCATCTGCCACAAGCGCTTCTGAGCAGTTTACCGGAAGAGGCGCTATATAAATAACTATTAATATATATATATATATTTATATATATATATATATATATATATAATGTTTTAGTTATCAGTCCCACCTGCAAGGTGGCAATAGGAGAAACGAACCTAAGAGACGCTACAAGTTTAGAAGGTGTTTTTGAAGATAAATCCAGAACAAAAACCAATATCTATGAAAAGTTATGCAACCAATCAGTAATAATTTTTGTACAATCCAATTTCTGGAGTCTCTGAGGGCAATCACGAAACTTTGTCAGATACCAGGATTCGAGAAATGCAAATTAAATGTATTGATTACACTTACAAATTCTCTGTACAAATTCAAATGTCTGTGTGTGTAACGCCCCGAAAAGTAATATTGATCCATCTGTAAATTTGAAAAAAATGGAAATTAACTGCTTCATCAAGTTGCTTCTTGCCCCTGCAAAGTGTAATTTGTGTTCAGAACAGCTCAAGAAATTCATTCCTGGAAACCTTTTACCACCAAAGATGCATTATTGGCCATTCCTCCCAAAACAAATATTTTGTTCATGTTGCAATTTCGAAGGAACTCTTTGTGAGAAACGAAAGAGGTGTTTACTTCACTCTGGTAGAACTGATTGGATATCTTGTCTTTTGTGAATAACACTTTCCCTTTCAGAGCCTTTTCTTGCTCCAATAGGCCAAGGTTGACTCTCAAGCTGTGCCATCTTCGTTCATTGAAATTTACACATTGACATTTACATATTATCTCAACCTTATTCCTCAGTGAAATAGTAGATGAAGTTCCTGCTAACAAACGTTTAGCTGATATCCAAAACACTCAGGTATGATGGATTTTAGATCATTTGTTCTTGAAACTAAGGTAAATTGGAAGACATAATCTCCCTAATCAATCCTCCAAATGAAAGGTAACAGGCAATTGATCTTTATTGCACTGGAAATGAATACCCTTAAATGACGATAAAACAACTGATGTTATCATATAAATCTCAGTCCAGCTAATTCCAGAGCAATCTGTCAATTAATCCTTTCAATGACACTTATCTGTAAGCCTGCTTAACTAGGAATGATCTCTCATTATGATATTGATTTCATGAAAATTATTTACCACATTAGTTTTATCTGGCATTCAAAATTGCTGTTTCAATTCACGTCGTAATTTGCTACATGGCGGAGGACCCCTGAGTTGCTTCAAATTGACGCAAAGAATTAAGGTTTCAAGGCCCTTGCATGGAGCCTTTTAATATATATATACCAGACCTTGTTGGCTCATCAGTATGGTAGATATGTGCCCTTATCAACGCTCAACAGGGCTTTAAAACCATGCTTCAAACGGATTTTGTGTGAATATAATCAATTTAAAACCCTGAAAGTTGGCACTAAGATGACATTGTACCTGTTCAGACAGGGAGGCAGATTGTGTTTTCAACCATTTTTGCAAGGTTATTAAAAGGGCAAAAGCTGCTTCCTTTAGGAAGACGAAAATAATATGCCACTCTGGGATTAGTGCCTATAATTAATATGTTATTACAATGGCATGCATTGTAGTACTGTATTTCATTGTACCTTCAGTTCTTGATAGAAATTAAGAACTGGTGCCCTTGCATAGATCACACTTATTCCATGAGATAAAAGAATAAAGGATTTTTATACATTTTGTCTTAAAATGCTCTGAAGTTCAAGATCTCTTTCTCTGATTATGTGTATAGAAAAGGTAAAAGCAATCACAAGTTAAAGGAAGCTTAACTAGAATATTTCCAATCAGGCAAGACCCTTTTAATTTAAAAAGATTCAACATTCTACTACAATATGTATCAGATTAAAAAACCTTTTATTTATCATAATTATTCATCCACTTGTATGAAGTCTGATAAAAAATTCTAACAGAATTCTTTTAATAGAACAAATGCTGATTTTGGGAATGTACCCAGGGAATTCATATATTATACAGATAGTGGATGGTGAGGAGACCATTATCGATTTTTATTGGCCGAAGCTGTAATATTGGTCGAGGCCGAGGCCGAGACCAGTATTAGTAGCTGAGGCCAATAAAACTCAATATCCGTCGACTCAACATCCACTATTTTTTATATTCTGCAACAAAATTTTCAGACTTATACATGTTAGTAAATTAAATATTTGCCTGTCCAAATTCAGATTCTCAAAAATCGTCAGTAAAATATGTTCAGCAAAAAAAATATACCTTCTTTCTTTTTGCATCTGAACTATTTGGCTCACCAACTACCATTTGTCTATCTTGCTATCTATCTATTTGTTTGTATATCTAGTTATTATTTTTACCTGATTTAGAAAATAGGATAAGATTAACTGTGTGTTTTCAATTTGTACAGCAACAAGTACATGTAGGTATCACAAATTGATTGATCCTTGATTCTGACCAACTCCTTCGGTCAATCACAAATTGATTGATCCTCAATTCTAACCAACTCCTTCAGTCAATCACAAATTGATTGATCCTCGATTCTATCCAACTCCTTCGGTCAATCACAAATTGATTGATCCTCGATTCTAACCAACTCCTTTGGTCAATCACAAATTGATTGATCCTCGATCCGAACTAACACCTCGGTCAGTCACAAATTGATTGATCCTCGATTCTAACCAACTCCTTCGGACAATCACAAATTGATTGATCCTCGATCCGAACTAACACCTCGGTCAGTCACAAATTGATTGATCCTCGATTCTAACCAACTCCTTCGGACAATCACAAATTGATTGATCCTCGATTCGAACTAACACCTCGGTCAGTCACAAATTGATTGATCCTCGATCCGAACTAACTCCTTCGGACAATCACAAATTGATTGATCCTCGATTCTGACCAACTCCTTTGGTCAATCACAAATTGATTGATCCTAGATTCTAACCAAATCCTTCAGTCAATCACAAATTGATTGATCCTCGATTCTATCCAACTCCTTCAGTCAATCACAAATTGACTGATACTCGATTCTAAGCAACTACTCCGGTCAATCACAAATTGATCCTTGACTCTTAACTTTGGTCAGTCACTAATTGAGTCATCCTTGATTCTTAAGTCACACATTGCTTGCTTATCGAATTCTCACATCAAACAGATAGTAACAATGCACACATATAGAAAGCTTTATTCTGATGCCTTGCGAACTGGTCTAAATAGAAATGTCAATGGGCTACAACCAGCAACATCTGCAACTCAGCCAAAGGTAAACCGTGTAATTCACAACAGTAGCTCAATCAAACTCTCTAACAGATTTGAGATTTTAGCACAAAATGACTCCATGTCAGCTTCTGCTGAACATATCAGAATTCATCCCCACAAGACTATTCTCAAACCAAACAATATTCTGAAAACCTGTGTGTGGAATGCTCAGAGTTTGAGACAGAAAACGCAAATTGTTAAGGACTACAATGATGAATATGATCTAGACATCTTTCTTTTCACTGAGACTTGGTTAAAAGATGATGATAAAGTTGAAATCGGCGAGTTGGAGCAAAATGGTGGATATTTCTTTCTTAGCTCGCCTCGTTTCGGAAGACCAGGTGGTGGAGTAGGTTGCCTTGTCAGATCTGGCATTCAAGCAATTCAAAAAGATAGCATGAAGACCAAGACCTTTGAACATATGGAAATACAAGTTCAAATGGATGGGAAAATTGTCACAATTCTTCTAGTGTATCGCCCAGAGCCATCAAACAAAAATAAATACAGTATTGCAGAATTCTTCACCGAATTCACAAAGTTTCTGGGACACTATCAAACATTCAACAATGAAATCATAATTACTGGCGATTTCAACTTTCATGTGAATAAACCGGATGATAACAAGGCCATTAAATTTAACGACATCCTTGAAATGTTTGGTCTTGTGCAACATGTCTCTGCACCAACGCACAAAGATGGCAATACACTGGACCTTGTTATTACTCGAGAAAAATCCATATTGAACAACTGTAGGGTCAGTGACCTGCTCTCTGATCATAACTGCATTCTGTTTGACATTCCAATCAAGAAAGCAAAAAAACCCAAGAAGAAAATCAGTTTCAGAAAAACTAGTAAAATTGTTGTTCAAGATTTCAAAAAAGACATTGGAAGACATCAGTCTGTAAGTGGGATGGAACAGAAAGGTCTTAATGAACTCATTCGACTCTATAACTCTACTGAAGAGGTTCTGGAGAAACATGCTCCCATTATAATCAGAGAAGTAACTCTACGCACACCCACTCCATTCAACAATGCTGATATCAAGCTTCTAAAATCAGAAAAGAGGAAAGCAGAGAGATTATGGAGGAGAACCAGACTTGAAAATGACTGGGAGTCATTCAAAGAAAAAAGAAATGCATTGAATCTGCAGCTGAGTCACCTCAAATCGGAAGATCTGCGAGTCAAGATTAAAGATTCTAATGGTGATGCCAAGAAGTTGTTCAAGTTACTAAACTCAAGTCTGAACAGAAAACAAGAACTACCTCTCCCACCACACACAAATGAAATTGACTTGGCAAATGATTTCAATAAATTTTTTGATGAAAAGATTAAAACACTCAGGTCTAAGTTGGACTCCACCCACAATGATACTGCCATAAATATCGAAACTGCCCCTCATACATTGCGACACTTCAGAAGGCTATCTCAGAATGACATAAAGAAACTGATCAGAGAAATGCCAGTTAAACACTGCCAACTTGATCCTATTCCAACATGGCTTTTGCTCCAATGCATTGATGAATACCTCCCAGTTATAACCAATGTTGTCAATAAGTCTCTCACACAGGGAGAAATGCCTCTTGAGCTGAAACATGCTTTAGTAAAACCTTTGTTGAAAAAATGTGGATTGGATCTAATCAAAAAGAATTATAGACCAGTATCAAACCTGTCATTCCTTGGCAAACTTATTGAAAGTGCTGTTATTAAACAATACACGGACCATCTTACTACAAACAACCTGGACGATGAGAAACAGTCAGCTTACAGAAAATTCCATAGCACTGAAACCCTTCTGACAAAGATCCATGACGATATCATGTTGAATATGACCAAAGGTGAAGTAACGATGCTTGTACTGTTGGACCTTTCAGCCGCTTTTGACACAATTGATCACAAGATTCTACTGAAACGTTTAGAAAGCAGATACGGTATTCATGATTCTGCGCTATGCTGGTTCAAGTCATACATTTCTGAAAGGTCACAGTCGGTGATAATTAACGACAAGACATCAACCAGACTGCCACTCAAATTTGGAGTTCCTCAAGGTTCAAAATTAGGACCAATCCTATTTAATTCATACATTGCTCCATTAAGTGAAGTGGCTGAAAAACACCAAAAGTATGACGATGAAGAGAAACTTATACTCTCTTTCAAACCAACTTTCTCAGAAAAAGGGAAATGCAGTAGTCAAAATGGAAAAGTGCATTGCCTATATCAGAAAATTTCTCGATGAAAATAAGCTTTGTAACAATGGAGAAAAAACAGAACTACTGCTCATTGGCAGTCCACATCAACTTAATAAACTCCAAGTATCATCAATCCAAGTCGACAATGTCAAAATCAATGCAGTCGATCATGTTAGAAATCTGGGTGTAATCTTTGACAAAAACATGACCATGGAAAAACAAGTCAACAAAATGTGTCGGAATGCCTATTTCAATATTAGAAACATTTCAAAAATCAGGAAGTCATTGGACAAGGAAACCTGTAAAACAGCGGTCAATGCTCTCGTCACACCTCACCTAGACTATGGAAATGGTCTTCTTTATGGAACCTCGCATCGTTTGCTGTATAAACTTCAAGTTGCCCAAAACTCAGCCGTTCGACTCATTGAAAAATTGAGAAAGCATGACAGTGTAAGCCAGCATAGGAAGCAGCTACATTGGCTGCCCATTCCAGCAAGAATACAATTCAAACTCATGTTAACAACTTGGAAAGCAATAAACGGGCAAGCTCCCTTGTATATTCAAAATATGATTCAGCCAAAATCTGAACGAAACTGTAATCTGAGAAGCAATAACAAAATCCTCTTAAATGAACCACCCTCCTGCAATAAAAACAAATATGAAGACAGAGCCTTTTTGTATGCTGTTCCCACCTGGCACAAAAGTTGATTTTGTATGCTACATCATTGCTGTCCCAAGAAATAGTTCCAATTTCATTGCACATTCACAAAATTTCTATTCAACATTGATGTATACCAGAGTCAGACTCGGCAATCACATTCTCTAAGGAAGTATAAAAGGCCATCAGCACACTCAGAAACAGCCCCGGTGTCCTCCAGACAAAATTGTGCGTGTTCCTCTGACCGAAATGACGTGGACGCTCGCAGGAGCTTGCGGAATAGCACACTAATCACTAGGTGGCAACACAAGACAGCATATGTTCGGATCTGTGGCAATGCAAGAGCAGTCCACTTGTAGACAGGAGTTATTGTGTATCCTTCAAGGACAATCGAGAATTTGATTGGAAGGTCAATGCAATGAAACAGTCAGAAAGACTGCAGATTAATCTGATTGTGCCATGCATATTTATTTGACACAGCATTGCAAAAGTTCAAGTGCTTGTGCGCCCAGGATGCCAATATAGCTTTGGGCGCCGATAACACTTTCCACACGCCACTAACATTATTTATTGGCCCGGCACTTGATTGATTTCATATCACTTTATTGACTCACAAATTTCGGTGCAGAATATGTACAGTTAGATGGTAACTGGAAGAGTCACCAGTAAGCCTATGACTACCAGGAGGAAGACCATTTTTAAAATATCCAGGGGGGGGGATTTTTTAATAAATAATTTCTTGCTCAGTTTTGGTGAAAATAAATAAATTCTTCTTGGGCAGTCTTGAAATTGAATAGTTTCATCTAGTAATATTTCTTAACGAGGTCCTGCTTGACTTTGGTATGAGTATTAGGGACTTCAGTCGCTTCACATGCCTGAAATAAATAATTACTTTCACCGCTACCCTGAAATAATTAATTTCCCACCCGGAAAAACTCCAAATCCACCTGGATATTATGTATTATTATCCACTCGCATGGAGCATTAGCAGGGTCACTGACTTTCCATATCGGCCCTTGTTTACAAGGCCGAGGGCCGATATTGTCAATAACGGCCCTCGTTTACAAGGCACGGACCTTTATAGTAAATAACGGCCCTTGTCTACAAAGTTGGGAGCCGTTATAGTCAATAACAACCCTTGTTCATAAGGCCAATAACGGTCGTTTTCATTTTACTTAATGCCGATCTTGAATTGACAGGTCTTGGTGGTAAATCAGAACAGAAAAACCTAGTAAGTGGACAATAATAGTAATAACACTGCTTTTTATTTGGGCGCTAATCTTTTTGAATGGCCTTCGGTGATGTCCAGCAGCCTTCGTGATCGCACAGCAGCCCTCGCGCTGCTTGTGCTGCTTTGAATCACTTGGGCTGTCGGACATCACCTTGGGCCATTCAAACAGCATAGTACCCTCGAAAGTAGTGTTATTGTTATAGTAGCCCCATAATGGCCTCTAGTAATCTGTTACGGATTTCAGTTGTGCAACTTGTTGGGATTTTGCCAGAAGAAGGAATTTTGTTTTTGCATCACTGCAGAAATTGTAGAGCCTGAATACAACAATTTCAAAGCTGAAGCGACTTCCACAAATAAATTATTCAAATCGAATTCCAGGTCTAAGTTCTACCTATTTAACTCCAGTAGTACTGCAAATTGCCATGTTTCATTGATTGAATATGAAATTTAAAATACTGGTATGAAAAATGTCCTTCCGTGGTGGGGATTTTCCAGGGTTGGTGGCTGAGGTGGGCCCATTTCCCATTCGATTAATTCTTAAAAAATGCCCTGCAACCCGATAAGAATGCTGTTCCACAAATATTTTCTCTTTAAAAATAAAAAAGAGAATTCAGTTACTCATCAATTTTATGCATGTAAGCCTTGATTTGAAACAAGTGCTTTGCTCATGTTACCCAAATTCCTAGCGGAGTAGATATATGAGTAAAGCATTATAACTATTTTCAATTTCCATTGGATACCATTTTATGGAAGCAAAGACACTTGTAAGTATGCACGTGTCACTTATTCTGCAGTTTTCAAAACTCCAAAATTCTAAATAAATATTGAATTATCTCATTTTCTCATAATCTTAGATTTCTTGGAGAAGAACATTTTTTGCAAATGATTCACACAATGCACACCTACATGCAGAATCTGATGTGTTATGCAGGAAACAGCCAAGACATCGTCAGAATTTGAAAGGAGGTTATATAGAATCGCTGATAATAAGAAAACGTTGGAGAAAAGTTAGTAAGATTTGGGTAACTGGGTTTTTAATTATCGGCCAATACTGAGTTTTATTGGTCAAACCAGTTAAAGGTCGAAGCTTTATGGATCTACCTTTTGCTCGAAGTATGTGAAATCTAGAAAAATAATATTTAAAAAAACCCGTCGCAATGAACTTGCTTTTGGAAATTAATTTGATGTATATACACCGATAATCAGTATTTTGGTGACCTTTATGATACTAATTCTGACAAAATAGGTAATAGAAGGGCAGTATATATACTTTTTTTAAGTGGGGTAGACGTATTCATATCAATAAATTCTTGCCTGCAAGTCTCTTTCATTGAGTTGTCAGATACAGTATATCTGATACACTCTATATATTTATATGCATACTACTTCGGAATCATGTTTTTCTATTTGACCTAAATATGTAATAGCCATGGACATACAGTCTACTGATTAATTTGATGTAATAAATCACAAAGGTCAATCCGAACAAATGCATGATTTATACAATATTTTGGCTTTATTCTGCAATCCTCAGGTACAAACTGACATACATAAAAATGTCTCCATTACCTGTAACATGTCATTTTTTACCTGAGGATGACAGAATAAGTCAAAATATTGTGTTAATCAGGAATTTGTTCGGATTGACCTTTATGATTTATTTTACCTTTGTGTACTTCAGAAAGTAATGAATCTGCCATGAACACTGTAACCGTACAAGTAATCTAATTCACATCAGCCTATTGTGCTCACTCATGCCCTGGGCTGGGGAATGCAAGTTGATACCAAAAGCCATTTGCAGAAACAGAGTTGCATGCGATTCTGTGCCTTGCCATCATGCAGGTAGAAGAGGGAAGAGTCAGGCTGCTGAAGATCTCTGAAATTGTTACAAGCTTGAATTGAAATCTTCTTACACCCTCAGCAGATACTAGATGGGTAATAGTTTGTCAAAGTCTCGCATCATGTAGGCCTGCTGCACTTCTAAAAACCAAAATAAGTCTGTTTATCATTGGCAGCTAATTTGATTTATGTTTTTACTTAATAATGACCTCATCTATACACTGAATGAAATTATAAATCAGGCAGTGATGGTTTATTGTGATATCTATTGGCGCAGTTGAAATACTTTCATATATATCCTTTTTTCCGCGAGTAGGATGAGAAAATTATTTTGTGATGAAAAAACGTTCTTAATTTCTTACTGGTTCAGCAATAATTATTGTGGTGTATTGACAATTACAATTAGAATTATATTATTCTATTTCTGGGCCTACAGTTGATTTAGAAATGATATAGCAAAAAAAGATATTTCTTGTGACACTGAAAAGTTAATCTGACCTTTGTTGAAACAAGTAAAGGAAAGTCCCGATTTCTCTTGAAATTTGCAAACTATTTTTATTCGCGATCAACTTTGTATACTTCACCCTGATTTCTCTTTCAAACTCCATGGTGATTGACACCTCAGGTCATGTGTCTCCTTAATGGTATACTATTTATGGCACATATGTGTTTTTACAAATCCTGATGGATAAACATTGGAAACATCGATCAGAAATGCATTTATTTCTACAACAATGAACCCACTGCACCCATTCAGCAAATGACGCAACTAAGTTAATAATAATAATAGTGGTTCCATGGAAGTCTATTGCCAGACGGCACTGAAACCACAACGAGTAATGAGGTTTGCAAACCTATTTCCGGAGAGACATCTGTGTAACATATGAAAAGTGGGACAGGAGACACAGGCCAAAAAAATCTTGTTAATAAAAAAACAACTCATCTTGTCTGGCTTCATTCATTGACGCTCAAATGTCAAAGTCATAGTATCCAGTGCCACACATATCACCTGCACTGACAGTTTGTACAATCTCCCTTGAGATGATATTCATATTAAATGAAAGTTGACAATGTACACATAGGAGTGCGCCTGGGTGCATAAGGTTTATCCCAATCTCCACAAGACTGCACTATTATTAGGCCGTGCAAGCATTGCATGCAGTCTCCAGGAATTGGCAATTGATGCAAATGAGCAAGAAACAATATGCAAATGACCAAGATATGGCCGTGTGGACTTCAAGCAAAATAATTTTCCATTTTAAATATGGGAAGGTTTAATTGTTATTCATTCATAACAATAACATCGAATCACAAGGTAACTGCTTGTCATTTTTTAGTTATCAGTCACAACTGTAAGTCATTAGGTGACAATAGGAGAAACGATCTAAGTGACATAACAAGTTTAGAAGGTGTTTTTGGAGACAAAATCCAAAACAATAAAGAATATGTATGAAAAGTTACTCAACCAATCAGTAATAATTTTGGGACAATCCGATTTCTGGGAAGGTAATTTTGATCCCTCTGTAAATTTGTAGAAATTGAAACTACCTGCTTCATCGAGTAGTTTCTTGCCACTGCAAAGGGTAATTTGTATTCAGAAAAGCTCAAGAAATTCATTCCTGGAAACCTTTTACCACCAAAGTTGCAATATTGGCCATTCTGTTTACTCTCGCAAAACAAATATTATGTTCCCATTGCAATTTTGAAGGAACTGTTTGTGAGAAACGCAAGAGCTGTTTACTTCACTCTGGTAGCACTGACTGGATATTCTGTATTCCATGAATAAAGCTTTCTATTTAGGAACTTTTTCTTGCTCCAATACACCAAGATTGACTCCTAAGCTGCACGCCATGTCCATCCATTGAAATTTATACATTGACATTGACATAGTCTTCTTCTTCCTTTGTGAAATAGTAGATGAAGTTCCTGCTACATGAAAAGCGTTTAGCTGATATCCCAAAACACTAAAGTGTGATTGATTTTAGAATGTTCAACTAAGGAAAATTGGAAGGCATAATCTGCCTAATCTATCATCCAAAAGCATCGATCTTTATTGCACTGAAACTGAGAACCCTCAAATAACGATAAAACACTTGCTGTTATCATAGAAATCTCAGTTCAACTAATTCCAGATCAGTCAATCAATTAAATTCTTTCAACTAATTCCGGATCACTTCATCAATTAAATTCTTTCAATGACCTTATCGTTAAGCCTGTGTAACAAGAATGATCTTTCATCATGATTTAACTGTCATAAAACTTCTTTTTTCACATTACTGCCATTCCCGTTTAAGCTTCGCTCTCCAAACAGTTATAAAGTTTTAGTTAAACTTTTATGAGAGTCAATTGGAAGATGGCAAGTGATTAACCCACTGTCCTCACATCGTTCTAAATGTCTATCCCAAATAAAATGTTGTCACTTTAGCACAGGTTTTACCCCTGAAACATCTAAATAGTTTCACTTTTACTCCAGTCAGGTTACGAACTAACACTTAGTAATGTCTTTTAAATCACTTCCAACCTTTCCACCAAACTTTCAGAAAGTTATATCAAAACATTTGAAAAGTTTGGAGAGCGAAGCTTAAACGAGAATGGCAGTAGTATCATCTTGCATTCAAAATTGCTGTTTCAAATAACACGGAATGAGCAGAAGAAGGATTCAAAGCTTCCAGAGTGCTCGTTTTATTAAATATACAAGATCTTGTTGGCTCATCAGTAAGGTAGATATGCACCCTTGTCAACGCTCAATAGGGCTTTAAAACCATGCTCCAAAATAATTTTGTGTGAATAAAAAGCAATTTAAAACCTAAAACTTGGCTCTTAGATGTACATGTAAAGACTGTGAGACAGATGTCTCTATGTCAATTTTTTGTAAAGATCACTAAAATCGTGATAGCTGCTATTAAAAAAAGACAGAAATAAAAAAATACTCTTTGAGAATATTAATGCCTAGAATATATCATTACAATGTCATACACTGTGGTATTTCAATCACAGGGGATTCTGAAAGAATTTTGATGATATACATTATTAATATAAAGGGAAATCACGAAAAAATGCTTGTCTGTACACCCTGTTTTCAACCCCTTGGTATAACCACACAACGCACCATTTCATTCAACTAAGTAGCCACGCTCGTAGCAAATGCCCTGAAGTACAAGTCCTGAAAATCTGAAGGTCCTGAGTTAAATAGGTGTGACTGCCTGGCCAGTCAAAGAAATGCTTGTTTTCTATGTTTTGGCTTGATTTTTACCACAAAGTGACGTGGCCAAGAAAATGACAAATCAGGGCCATTTGGTGGCCTCACAAAATTACTGAACAGTTGACATACCCCACAATGATTTTCATTATGAGTTGGGTCCTCCATACACAAATTACACACCTTTTGGAAGTCGCTTCCTTCTTGGTATTCTTAATTTGTAACATTTTGTCACAAAAAATGTCCCCAAGCTTGACATGTGCCTCCATTTTGGACTATTTCACAGCACGTGACGTCACTTAAAACATCAAGTCTGATTGGCTGTTGAAAGATATTAATTCGCTCTTGTGACGTCACAAATGATTACGTCACATTTTGCTAATTTTCTGCACTTGAAAGAGAGGCTCATCCCAAATCGTGACCTCCCAATCACGGAGAATGCCTCCCCTCTGACTCAGGCTCTGAGACCACCCCCTCTGCCGCCCCCCTCAACCCTCGACCCCTCTCAACCCTCTACCTCCCTCTCTCAGCCCTCTGCCCCTCCCCCTCCCAGGTCATTGTACCTTTGATCTCTGCAGATCATTTCTCATTTTGTTTTTTCGGTTAGAAAACATATATATCGCCCATGAAAAAAAAGGACATTTGCTACATTTGGATTTACCATAACATGACGAATTTTTAAAAGGTGTTCAAAGTTGACTTGCATCAGTTGCAAATTACTAAATTTAAACCACACAGATTGTCAGTGCTGTAGTAAATGCTCAGCTTTCGGGTGAGTCTTTAAAACTGTTTTAATTACCAGATAGGTTTTAATAACTAGGTAGGCTTATATTGACAGGAAAAGTGCGCATTTGTTTAACTTTGCCTTTTGGAGTAGGCCTATACAACTTACGGGTATGCTGAGGGTAATGGGCATCTATCAACAGTGGTGTAGCCAGATTAGGGGCCATGTAAGCAGGGAGATGTTAGGAAGGAGGAATAACTGTATTTGAGAAGGGCAATAAGTCGTAATATACATTAATCGAATCAAAGAATTCTACGCAAACTTGACACAAAATCCTTAATAACCCCCTCAGATTACTGTACCTTCGATGTACAATGTGTGTAGCACTGGAGCCCCAAAAACCCCTATATATCTCTTTAAAATCTTTCAGGTGAATTTAAAGTTTAAATCATAATATTGCTTCCACAGGCCGCTCAATCTCTTTCCCTGATACAACAGTCTCCCATCCCACACTAACATCGGGATGTTAGTTTGGGATGGGAGACTGTTGTATCAGGGAAAGAGATTGAGCGGCCTGTGATTGCTTCAGTGTGCTGTTTAAAAATAATCATATTTCACACGAGAGTTTGATATTATACTCCGAATGTAATGCAATGCTTCCCAATGCTTTCTGTTTCCAGGTTGATGAGTTATTGACCTTTTTTCGTTTATCTTTAATTCAATGTACAGCAAAAACCATTTGTTTCCTAAAAATGACACAATAACCATCTTAAAGCCCTGATTTTTCTCATTCCAATGATATCAAACTTATGAGCGGCCAGGAGCGGCCACTATGGCTATTCACCATAGGCGTACGGCGCACACGATTTTTGGGGGGGGGGGGGGCGAGCGAAATCTGCCCGAAATATCAAATCTAGTTTTAATAAAATTTCAAATAAAATTGGCTCGAAATCATTAATTTTCAAGTTATACAATTGAAGAGCACTTAGCAGATATCAAATATTTCATTCCGTATGGCTTATTTGTGAAAAAGTAAAATATTTTCAAATGTGAATAGCATTGGCGTATCGGAGGGGGGTGGTGGCCCCCCCCAAAAGTTTGGGAAACAGTAAGATTCGGGCAAAAAGGCTGAAAAATTTGGGCAGATGATTAAATAAACACTATTGAAAATTAATGATTTCTAGCCAATTTCATTTTTGTAGACTTGTAGACTTGTAGACTTGGTTTAGGCCGAACCAAGGTGGTTGTTGGCCTCTCGGGTTCTCCTCCTGGGAGTGGTAAAGTTGTTACGTCCTGGTGATATTTTGGTTGTCCCAGCAGAGGTGGTCTGAATAGTACTCCCAGTGCATAATTAAGAAAACATAGCGCAGCATGCTGATGAGTGTCGAGCGGGGTGGACAGGGTTACAGTGCACCAGAAAAACCCACATCAAATCAAGAAACATAACAATGAACTGTACTGACATATTGTTAAGACGAGGGAAAGACGAGCGAAACCCTTGCAATAAACATTACCCAGTTGGTTGGCAAATTGATAAACAACAGTGCTAAATAAAGCATTTAAATACTGATTAGGTAACGAGAAACATATTCTAAAAAAAATAAATAAATAAATAAATAAATAAAAAATAAATAAATAAATAAAGTACATAAATAAATAAATAGATGACAGATGAAACCCGATGCTCACATGAGGAGTAAATGAACCACTGCCAAAGATGGACCGACTTTGGGAAGGTCGCAGATGACCGTTGCCCTTAGAAGGAGCCACAGTGACATGGAATATCATGATAATAGAGATGAATTGATGAGATGGTGAAAACATATGTACATATGTACAAGTGAGCAGGAAATCCTCCTGCCTCTTCTAAGCTTTTAATCTGTTTAAGTTGATAGCATGCACTATGGAGCCACCAATGCGCTCCTTTAGTACATGGCTAGGATGGCAACCATCCGCTAACAGGTTATATTTAAAGCTACGGTTACCCTTACCCCGATTATGTTTTAGATGATTGGCAAGATCTGGGGTCGACATATTGATGCTTTTGTTTAGGGAGAATATGTGGTCATTGGCTAATCCAATGTAAACCTCCAGGGTTTTCTGCATGGTTTCATAGTCTCTCTCATAGCTTAGGTAAGAGGTTTTATTTTGGCTTAATCTAGTTTGATTCCAGGATGACAGGCTAATGGGGTATAAAGTACAGAAAATGGGGATGGCATTTTCCGAGAGTGTAAATTTGTGAATATAATTCAATTCCTCTATCAATTGATCGAAGGCCAAATCGTAATTCTCTAAATCAAAGATTACTTCCTCGTACCGCGGTTTTTTTACTCTGTACGTCATGTTACAGATACCTGCAGCGATGTAAATGTGCAGTTTATCATTATAACAATCTTCCCCGTGGTGCATTATCACGCAGTCGCGTACTAAACTCTCCATATCTCTGACTTTAGCCCCAGATAAACCCCAATTGTCACTGATCCTTGAACTTAGGATTTCCCTCTTTAGACCTTTCACCCTACTATCTCCGATTAAAGAGTTCATGGTGCTGGTTAGTAAAAACAGAACTTTGAAAGTGCAGATGAGCTATTAAGAAAGATCGCACTTAATTGTCGGAACCCTGGAAAAACGAAAGGTAAAGGCAGCAATTAAGACATGATCAATAAATAAGTTTTGAATTGTGAAAGGGTTTGGGATCATTCAAAGTATCTATCCGGGTGCGTAGCCCATTCCAGTTTTAGGGCTGATTTAAAGGAATTAATATTTGTTTTATTAACTGTGCTTTCCTTAAGACTATTCCAATCATTAATTGTTCTATGTGAAAAAGAATTTAGTCTAAAACTCGAGTTAGCTCTAGGTTTTTTAAATTTAAGTGAGTGGCCTCTGGTGTTAGGACCCTCATAGGGTTCAAAGAAAGCTGTAATCTCAAGGTTATCAATTTCTTTTACAATGCGGAAAACTTGCATTTGAAATGGTACTAAAACTAGATCCTGAAATTCGGGCAAATGTCGTTCGCCCCCCCCCCCAAAAATCGCACGCGCCGTACGCCTATGCTGAATGCCACTAATTGCACAATCGACCATTACCCGTGCATGTGATTACCTGACACTTAAAAATGCAGGGTTAGATAGAGGAAGAAGCTATATACGACCCTTAAAAAGGGGGTGTAGCCGTATGGGATTTTTTTTGTGCACCTGATGGTTGAAATATGGGTGCTGCAGCACCATTATGTGTTACAGGAATTTGCGTTGAAGTTGACTTGTTGAGATTGAAAGCTGGTGAAATTGTATTTTGAAAGCTTTTGAAGATAGTCCACGAACTAATCAGTTAAATTTGCATATTTGTGTAGCAATTGGTGGGCATTTTATCAGGAAATGGTCCTTGCAAAGTCTTGTTGGTGAAAAATAATTCGAAGATGATTTATTAAAAAAATTATATTTAAGATCGTGATGCACGGTGCACAAATGCCATGTGGTAGACAGAAAATGAGGTCTGCTCAGGCATGAAAGATTAATAACAGAAATTTTATATCAAGACAGAGAGCTGACGATGAAACATGTAAAAAACAACAAACTGAAACAGTGAAATACTGGAAATAAGCTGTCCACCATAATAACTCTTGATGGCAATGATTTTTTCAAGTGATTCCAATTGTCCACATTTCACAAGTCCAGACCATATTTTTAAGCATGGTGATTCTGATCTACCACAAGTTTTATTCTTTTGATGAATGTCCTGTCGCATGTATCAATCAATTAGGTTTTTCTTTCATAGTTAGTTAAATAGATAGATAGATAGATAGATAGATAGTTAGATAGTTAGATAGTTAGATAGTGAGATAGTGAGATAGTGAAATAGATTGCTAGACAGTAAGATTTGTCAGATTTGATAGATAGATAGATAGATAGGTAGGTAGATAGATAGATAGATAGATAGATAGATAGATAGATAGATAGATAGATAGATAGATAGATAGATAGAAAAATAGATAGACAGATAGATAGATAGATAGAAAGGTAGATAGTAAACAAGGTTGATAGATCGATTGATAATCAGCCAAGTACACCAGTAATCATAAACCAGTCAACAGCAGCTCAATTCTAGCTCATTTGTGAACTAAGTTGCGGAATTAAAACTGCACAAATTTGCTGTTGCTTGTGCACTGCTAGTACCTCAATGAGAAAGGGCTATATAGGCCTAACAGATCCAGACATGACATGTCCGTACACTCAACATACACCTTGGCTTCTAAAGCTATAGCCTATGGATGCAGTGCTACCCACAGCAGCACATAACCCAATAAATTACTGTGAATTCATAGTTTGGGTCTATTTATAGCATTTTATTGCTGAAGGGCAATGACCTCACCAAATGTTTTGTGACGTCATGATAATATTATAGTGACGTCATGTCTTGTTACATGGCTTTAAATTGTGTCGTCTTCCCTGCTGTTGATCATTAAATTTACCAAGATTACAAGCTTGATAACCCCATTGTTATTGCCAGCAGGTAGTTATACCAGATGAAATACAGTTATGTTGATAGATTCACTTTAGTTGGTAATTATATTCTAACAATAAACAGGTCCGTATTTTAAACCAATCAGAAATCACAATACAGTTGATCATTTTTCCAAGATGGAGTCTAAGGGAAAGTTTGAAGCACTCCAAGTGGATAAAAATGCTCACACAAGACTGTTGAAGCACTGAATATGATTGGATTTGACGTTTTTGCATGTAATTATGTATAGGCTCAAGTCGCTGCTGGGTTTAAACCATCAATGCGGTGTCCGCCCGCCAGTCCGAGGGCCCGCCAGTCCGAGGGTCGGCGATTCCGAAGGTCCGTCATTCCGAGGGCCCGCCAGTCCGAATTTTTGATGCCCTGAGGGCATCATGGTGCCCTGAGGGCATTGTAATGCCCTGAGGGCATACCCTGCTTGTGGTGCCCTGAGGGCATCACTATGAGGGCCCACCACTCCGAATGTTAGGGTCCCACCTGGACGAGTGGCAAGGCCCTGCATTCCGAAGGTCCGTCAGTCCGAAATGTCCTCAGGGCATTGCCAAGGTGCCCTGAGGGCACTATAATTATAAGTTTCTGAAGCTTTCAGGACTTTATGAAGCTTACCTGATTGCTACTGAGTTACCTGACTGCTATTGAATTGCCTGATTGCTATTGAATTGCTTGATTGCTACAATGTATTAAATTGCCTAATTGCTATTGTAATTGCCTAATAGCTCCTAATTGCTATTGAATTGCCACAGTTGTACTGCAGTGTCAGATTGGAGTGCCTATCTGATTGCTACATTGTATTGAAATGTTGAAACGTCAGATTAGAGTTGAACTCTTTCTTATTCTTCAATCTTCATGTGCAATCATATATATGCTATACGCTACCCTCCAAAAGTTTAATTGAATACACCTAGAAAAGTGATTTTCATTTTATACTTACATCATACAATATCAGAACTCATATTAAAGCGATAACTTCTATGTCCAATATACGTAACTACCCAGCTCCCAGAAATTCAGTTGCGTAATGCATTTAAAAAAAATCATATTTCCAACAACTCCAGTCTCTCAGTGTTTAGTGCTGTACACCCGCCCCGCTGTAGTAGCTGACTGGAACCTGCAAATAGGACCTGCCTTCACATTACTCGAACCTGAGAAGAACCTGGGAAGAACCTGGGACTTGGCGCATTTTTGAAAAGCAAGAAACCCTAACGGGTGAACAGCTAGTGTTAAAATAATATCAAACCAGTGGAAACATTTTAATAAGGATTAAGTGTCATGAAGCTGCAAGATAACTGTTGTTTCGGCTTTTTATAAAAAAGATAACATGATAGATCTAGAAAATTATTAAAATGTCAACCCAAATGACCAAAAAACGATGAAATAAAGTCACCTTATTGCCTGAATTTTAGTTTCCATATTCCTTGATGTTGTAATTGATAAAAACTGTGTTGAAGTGAAATATTTTTGAAACTTTTGTAGGGCAGTGTATATAATTAAGACTCTTCACTTCCTCTCACCAATTGTTTTTATCAATTCCAATCATATACTGGCAAATACAACAAATTCCATAGAATTTTATTGTGGAAATTACTTTGTTACAACATTGTGAAGTAACGTTCAAGATAATTATGATGTGGGCAAGTGACATTGCAGCATCATTTTCATAACTTTGTAAAGCAATGTCAAAGATGCGACATTAGAATATGAGGTTGTTGCAACAGTGTGAAAAATCTCGACATCCTGTTCACGCTATGGCAACATAATTTCTGCCAAGCATTTCTAAGTGATGAACAGACAAGCCTTCCACCAATTAGCAATGTTGTGTTCACATTGTGTGCGCCTCAGCTAGGAACAATAAAGTGGGCTCTGGAACAAAGGTATTCTGGGTAACATGAGAATGCTCCAAAGAACACAAGTGTGCCCCAAGTTAGAAAAAAGTGCTCTGGGGAATAACAAAGTGCTCTGGGGAACAACAAAGTGTTCAGAGGAACAATAAAGTGCCCTGAGGAACAACAAAGTGTCCTGAGGAACAACAAAGTGTCAAGAGGAACAAGAAAGTGTCCAGAGGAACAACAAAGTGTCCAAAGGAACAACAAAGTGCCCTGAGGAACAACAAAGTGCTCTGAGGAACAATACAGTGTCCAGAGGAACAACAAAGTGCCCTGAGGACCACAACAAAGTGTCCAGAGGAACAACAAAGTGCCCTGAGGAAGAACAGTGTCCAGAGGAAAAACTTAATGTCCAGAAGAACAACAAAGTGCCCTGAGGACCACAACAAAGTGTCCAGAGGAAAAACTTAGTGTCCAGAGGAAAAACTAAGTGTCCAGAGGAACAACAAAGTGTCCAGAGGAACAACAAAGTGCCCTGAGGAACAACAAAGTGCCCTGAGGAACAACAAAGTGCCCTGAGGAAGAACAGTGTCCAGAGGAACAACAAAGTGCCCTGAGGACTAGGGTGCATCTAACCCCCCTTACATAATTGGATCACCTCTGACTTTTTTTTGGTGGTGAGGTTTGGTGTCCTGATTAAAACCCTAAAATTTCATAGAAATCCATTAAGGTCTAGGGGTAGCTGATTGCAACTGAAAATTATGCAATATTTATGTATTTCGATCATTAAAATAATCTGCGGTTCTCCGTAACTCGGTCAATTTTAGAGACACATCAAAGATAATGATTTCTCTAGAAAGCCTTGATCAAGAGCTTCAAAATGAATACCAACAACCTATGCTTTCAGACGCTTTAAGCAGTGGCTGTCATCGTTTTCAGACAAGAAAGGAGGCTTTTTCTAATGACTCTACGCTAGGCCGTACAAAATTTTGACAAAGTTACCTGATCAGAGCCCAACCTTCCCAAAAGTTGTGGATGGAGTCCAGAAGACTTTCTGTAAAATCTCAGGTCAATTGAAGATGTCCTTATGCCGGTTCACCCCCTCCTTTTGATTTTACATAAAAAAGTGGCCATTTTTGGGATTTTCGGGCTGTTTCTCGACTAGCTTTCCACATAGAGATTTTTCCTGTGGTTTATTGTGACACAGCTGAGGGGTGAAATCCATCTGTGTCAATGTGCAGTCCAACATATTTTTTGGATGTGGTTGCAGAATCAGTAGCATGTGTAATTATGGGACCAGCAGCTTTTGTTTCCATCTCCCTTTTATTGAATTCCATAGTGTCTTCATAAATGTATCATTATGAATCAGGCACATCGTTATCATTATAATCAATTTCTTGCACATATGCCCAATGTTTTCTGTTCATCTCAGTGACCACCTACCCCTTAAGGAATTCATGATTACAATACAAGATTTAACTGCCATTGACTCGCAACCTTCACCAAAGATTTCAATTTCTACTTCTAACAGCAAAACAAAAAGTGGTAGGGACACTGACAGTCTTATTCATATGCAACCTCCAGTGCAGAATAGCACTATCTTCTTCTCTTTGATCGATGATGTCTTCACCCTCGTATTTGCTCCAACTTGCCAAGTCCAAGCCCTCAGCCCTTGCGGTCTTTAAAGTACCAGTTGCTGAATAAAGTAGGACTGACTTACAAATCAACAGAACATCCTCCACTTCACTAAAGTGATGCCTATGTATTTTCAAGAC
Organism: Platynereis dumerilii; assembly: GCA_026936325.1. NCBI lineage: Eukaryota > Metazoa > Annelida > Polychaeta > Phyllodocida > Nereididae > Platynereis > Platynereis dumerilii. Next base: position 594,918 of record JAPTHN010000138.1, read on the forward strand.
TGTCCCTGATAATTGTCTCTCATAATATAAAATTCTTTCAGATCTCAGTCTCAAGAGATGAGTTGTAATTCTTCAATGAATATTCACCCAAAAGGCCATATCTCAATAACCATTGAACCTACAAAATTGGAATTGATGCTAAAATGTTCAGAATGTCCATTTTTGTAATCAATGTCAATACATTTATATGGCCTAAAGTTAATAGTTTCATATTTTGATGGAAAATACGATTTTTGACATCCAAATAGATGCGGTTTGACATTTAAGCCAGTAGCAGCTGGAATAAGACTTGAAATTCGGTTTGGTAATATTTTCCTTGTTTCTGGAGGCAATGAGCATGCTTTAAGAGGGTCCCCACAAATTTCCATGATGATAATCCCTCTACTTGTTTGCAAAATATAAGGATTTTTGGTGTTTTCTTAGCTTTTTAGAGTTTGCAATCTTCAAATGAAATCAGCCACCCCTAGGCAACCTTCAAAATGGATGAAATTTGGCAGAATTACTCCTTTCTATGAACCTCACCACCAAAAAAAAGTCAGAATGGACGTGACAAAATTTTGCATTTTGAGGGGGATCAGATACACCCTACTGAGGACCACAACTAAGTTTCCAGAGGAACAACAGAGTGCCCTGAGGAACAATAAAGTGCCCTAAGGAACAACAAAGTGCCCTGAGGAAGAACAGTGTCCAGAGGAAAAACTAAGTGTCCAGAGGAACAACAAAGTGCCCTGAGGAACAACAAAGTGCCCAGAGGAACAACAGTGTCCAGAGGAATAACAAAGTGCCCTGGGGAACAACAAAGTGCCCTGTCATCCCTACCTGATGACAACGACTAAGAGTATGCAAAATTTCTTTGCGGTATTTTGAAAGAAAGCGCCATTTTTTTGCCATTTTGCAATGGGTTTTTAATAGCGCTCAATGTACATAAGCTGTATCCAAGAAATTTTAGTGTAAAATTTACTGCATAAATACAGGGCTATAAACAAATTTTAACCCACTTTTACAGTCAATATATGCCAGGTCAAAGGTATCCTGTGCGAGTCTCTGTTGAATTTTATTTTACTAAAAAAATTTGGATCTTCTGCACTCAGTGACCTCTCTGGGCCTGATTGCAAATTAAGTATCATGCATGGTTGTTACGTAATACCAGGCCCACCCACGCGACTGATTTCTTTGATCAGCATGACTCAGCAGTTTTAATATTTTAATAGGCATTGAAGAGGATAGGCAGTGGAGTCGAACATAGCGAACATAGCGCACATGAAACAGACTGTTTTTGCCTGTGCTTACAGGGCACTTTAAGTAGGGGGAACGGGGGCACATTGGGACGCGGGGCACTGTGGGACAGTGGGGTTTTCTTGGATCCTGGCAAGGTATATGATATGGTAGTGCCATCATATCTTGTAACTTCTGAAATTGGCTTCATCTGCCGTGGATTAAGTCCAGAATTTTATAATCAGTAAAATTTGCAGAAAACATCTGCTTTTGAGGCATATTTCACAGGAAGTTGATTTTTAGAAATATTCAATAATAATTTTTGTCGTGTTAAACATGTTTACTAATGATAATTCACAACTATAAACCACCCAGACAAGACAGGAAGCACTATTCACCCCATAGTACGTGGTGAATAGGGACAGTGGTTTTCTCAGCCTAAATCATTGAGAATTTGAGATATCTTTGAAAGCTTCAAGGGGAAGTAAGGCCTGCAGTTTAGACACAGACTGAAACTAAATTTTCATTTTTGAGATCATTGGTGTCCATGCTGGGACAGAAATGTCCCAATTTTGTCCCTATTCACTCCATATTACGGTACCACATTTATAAGTCCAGGTGAGACTATCTTGAGACAGCTCGACAGAGAGGCAAGCAGATAGATAAATAGATAGAGATACAATCAGATTGATGGACAGATAGATTGATAGTCAGATTGACTATCCATTTCCCCTGAGGGCATCAGAGAGAGAGGCGATTCCCTCAGGGCATTTCGGACTGGCGGGCCCTCGGACTTGTGGGCCTTTGGAGACGATCGTAAGCGGTGCCCTCAGGGCACCTCAGATTCAAGGTGCCCTCAGGGCACCTCGGACTCGCGGGCCTTCGGACTCGCGGGCCCGCGATTTGGCGGGCCCTCGGACTCATAGGGTGTCACCCATCAATGCAGGTCAGTTTTCTTGCAAATTAGCCTTAATTCACGAAAACCTGGCTTTGCTTGGCCACGTCACTTTGTGGTAAAAATTTTGATGCCACTTTTTGAAGGCCTTTTCTTGACTTTCAGTGGTCATTTGGGGCCTTAATACTTGTCGTAGGTCCACGAAACTTCACACACATGTAGATAAAATAGTTTCCTACCATCTGCGACCATAGATGGTTCAAACAGTCCATAAACAGTCTCACACTGCCACATTTTCTAAATGGAAGTCCAATCACATTGTGACTTCCTTTATATTATATATGTATAGAATCTCTTTAAACTTTGTACAGAAGCCCCTGTGATTTCAATGCTACACCCTCAGTTCTTGATGAAAATTGGGAAACGTGATGCTGCATATCGGACTTGATCTGGGAGATGATGGACACTCTTTTTGTAGAATTTGTCCCTTTTGATGATGGGACCAAAAAGTCTTTATATTTTGCGACTATGTTTTGAAAACGTAACAAGATCCCAATAAAATTCGATTCAGCATTGATGAATTGCCCTTCTTTTGCCATTCATTTAACTTAAATTTATTTTGACTGTAGTAATAAAATGATGCTCAGTCAATCGCTTCATTTTTCTTATCTAAGAGGAGAAGATGTTTAAAGATTTTGAAATTCCAAACGAAACTTCGTGTATCAGCTTTGTATTAATGAATCATTTTGCAGAAGTTACTGATCGGATGTTAAATTCAAACACCAGCCGACAAATCTATTTAAGCTGCAGCATGTGCAGTTTTTATATTGCCTAAATTCGATTTACAGTTTCAAACTTGCAATTTTGTAGTCTACAATTGTTTTGACAATTGCTTCTGGTGGGACTACTAACCTGTGATATCCTGAATTCCACATCAAACTTCCAACATGAGAGATTATTTGAAACCTGACAATCACACAATTTCCAGATTCAAGAATTCATTGTTGCATACATGTGGGGAGTTTCCCCAAATATGCGCTTTGATCACAACTTCTGAAACAAGTTCATGAGATGTTACATCAAAAGATATGATAGATACATTACACGCATGTTAAAGGCCGTTTTAGAAGATGTGTAGAAATTAAAATGAACACTACAGACAGATTGGAAATCACTGAGAAGGCTAACTAGTATTTTATTTAGAATGTTTTTCTTATGTTTGAACTTGAAATTCCAAGCAAAACTTCAGGTATCAGCTTTTTATTATTGAACATTTTGCAGAAGTTACTTATCGAATGCTACATTCATATACCAGATGACAAATTGACACACATCTATTTAATCTGCGTCTTGTGCAGCAGCTGTTATTATATTTCCAAATAGGATTTTATATTGGGCAAAAATGAATAAATCCAGAGAGAGCAGACATTCAGACATTGTCACATTAAGAGTCTGACGGAGTTTCCACTTTCATAAAAGGCTGATAGATGCTTGTCTCTGATTAAGTTTTCTCCTGTCTTTGTTTAAATTCCTACAAAGATATGTGTCAAACCAGTCAGAAATTAAAATCTGTTTTAATCTGTTGTTGCTAATCATTTGTGAAGAGTGATGGACTTTTTACAAGTGATACTTGTGAAAAAAAAGAGGTTAGTACGTAAAGTGAATGAGTTATAACGTTATATTATTATAGAGAACATATATGGAGTGATCCAAAGTGTCGGTTGAAGCAAATTTTCACATACACTCACCACAAAAGTTGCATTTTACATCTTTTCCTCAGTGATATTGTCTGTATCATGAATTGATGCTTTGAATCTGTAACATTCAATTTGACCTTTCAGTATTCGAAAGCAATGTTCATGTCACGAAAAATGTAACGGTGCAAGTAACTGATTTACACTCAACTTGTATTATTCATTCAACCCCTGGACTGTGGAATGCAAGTTGATACCAAAAGTAATTTGCAGAAAGGAGTTGCATGCCAAGCTCTGCTATCATGCAGGAGGGAGAGGGAAGAGTCAGGGCCGCTAAACAGGGGTGAATTGAATTCTAGTTATTCTCTGGCTTGGTTCTATTGTCCTATGGACAGCTAGGTGGTCGAGTAAGTTAAGGTCAGGATGAAGACAAAAAGGTCAGTAATTTAATTTTGTAACATTTTGGCTTCTCCATGAACAATGCAACTGCATCACAGTTTTAGTGAGTGACAACATCATAAGCGATTGTTTGTCTTCAACATTTTTCATGCGGAGCCTAATTTTATTGGTTTAACAATCAATTATATTTTTTACTAATAAAAATGAATACTTCTTTCGAGTCACGAGCACTTGAATCTATTCATAGATGGTGACGTTATAAGTATTTTAACATAATCATAACGTCACGATCTCTGAGCGACCCAAGTGCTCGTGTTTCGAGTATAGTTCAGCAAAAGTAATCCGGAATTCGAATGTTAGCTATGAGGGTCCATTATCTACATAAATCACCCTTCTTCCCTAATCACTCCTTAAAAAACCATTTAAAACTGATATTTTAGAAAACATTTTGAATTTTTTATTGGTTATGACTCACGTTATTAACTCCCCTAAAATTCCATATTTCTACGTGCTGAAGCAGGATTTACTCTATGATATGAGTTACAGTCTACAAGACTTATTTCTTCTTCGAAGTAAATTGGACATTTTTAGGATTAAATTCAACCATTATGAGTTCCAGCAAATTTCACCAAAGTTGTCACTATTTATGTAAAAAATGTTACGAGTTCCATAGTTGTGAGAAAGAGTGTATGCATCGTAACACACGACACCACCCAGAAAATGCTCTGCTGAAGTGCATGACACTGGCTAACATTTGAACGGTGAAACCTGTAGTGTAAGTTAGTGAAATGGGTGATACTTTGCTATTGCCACTGTGCTAAACCTCCTCCGCCGAACTGCTTGCAGAAGCATGAATTCCCATCTGATTACAGAAAAACCTATTGGGTCATAGGGGTTGATAATTGAGGCTTGTGGGACAGCAATGGCTGCCAATTTTCTTTGTTTGGTTTGGGTCAAAGTCTTTGATAAGTAAGTGTAACACAGGCCCGATGTTATTTCATCGGGAGGGGTGGTTCACGTACTTATTAAAGGCTTGGACACATACCTACTCCGAGTACAGCACAGGAAATTAGCAGCCATTGTTATCACACATGCCTCAAACATCGGCCCTTATAACCCGAAATATTGTCATCTCATAGGACGAGAATTCATGCATCTACAAGCAGTTTGGTGGAGGACGTTTAGTATTACTGCAATGGAAAAATATCACCGATTTCACTAACTTACAGGCAGGAATGTGAATTCCCTGAAAAAATTAGGGCGGGGGGAGGAGGGGAGGGGATCGTATGTCTCTGAATTTGTAATCATAATCCCAATGAAGACCCTTTGCAGACAACACTGACACCACAGCTAGAACTGAGGCTCACTAACATAATTCCGGAAAAGTAGGTATTGGCGTAATGTATGAAAAGTAAAACAGTCAACATCATTAATCCTATAAATAATGCATACTTACATGTCTTATTTTGCCTCATGTATTTACTCTCATACGTCAATGATATCTAGAATCTAGTTCATACAATGAATTTTGACATTTTTCCATCTTTTGCAATACTCACAAAACCAGGAGTGTGCAATAGCTGTTAAACTTGTTCAAACAATACCAGTTTTCTGTACACATGCAATTTGCATGTTTATGCAAAGCCTGGAAAGATAATTTTCCATTAAACATTAAGAATGCTACTGCTCCATTAAGTTGCTTTATTCCATCTGCCAAATGTAATTTGCATTCTGAAAATCTCCAAAAAATGCATTTATTGGAAGCCTTTTGCCACCAAATATGGAATTTTGGCTACTCTGTTTACCCTTGCAAATAAGAATTCTGTTCACATTGAAATTTCGATGGAACTCTTATTGAGAATTGCAAAAGCTGTTGTCTGTTGTCTTCACTTTGGAAACAAATATGAATATCTTATCATCTGGGAATAAAGAATTAAGTACTCTTTTGAGCCCCAATACACTACAGCCGATTGAGCTATGCCATCTTCATGCATTGAAATTTGCACACTTACATTTACATTATATTATTATTCAATCTTATTTCTTTGTTGAATCAGAGAGCTGATTTTTTGCATCATGTTGCTGCTGCATTTAGGTGCCAATGAAATGCTTTGGAAAAATAAAAATAGAGAAATGTCAAGGTCTTACCCCCTGAACTTTTTTCTTTTGATCTTAGGATCACCTGTGCCAAATCTCATGAAAATCAATTGATTTTTAGAGGTTGCTCAATGGCATTGAAGTTTATAATGTAAATCCAATGGGATTCGGAGGCAAAAATTCACTTACGGGTTCCAGTAGATACACCAAAATGAAAATCTATTGGAATTATTTGTTTTGGGATCCTAATAGTGTCCTTTTATCAAAATTCCACTTTTCATTGACCGGTGTTATTCGATAGGCTTCAAATAGCAGCCATTTTGGACAATGGCTGACGAAACCAATTTTTGCCCTATTTTAGGCTGGAACTGGCCTTGGACTAAAGACGTTATTATTCAAAGTGACAAAGACACATTAATTGTGGTTAATATACATAAAAACATATTTTAATTTAAAAATATGTTGGTCTTATGACAATTTAAGTAAAAATTCAGGGCAAAAATTTGTCTCGGCCATTTTTTAAAATGGCTGCCATATAAGCCCTAGGCATTGTTCTTTTTGCGGAAACAAGATTGTTTTGATGAAAGGACACTATAAGGGTCCCAAAACCAATAATTCCAATAGATTTTCACTTTGGTGTGTCTGCTGGGACTTGTGAGTTAATTTTTGACTTCGAACCCCATTGAATTTGCATTATAAACTTCAGTGCTCTAAATATCCATTGATTTTCCAGAAATTTGGCACAGTTTACCGCAAGACCAAAAAGAAAAAGTTCAGGGGGTAATACCTTGACATTTCCTAAGTTGGCATTTCATTGGCACCCTATGCTGCATGACAACAGTTTAGCTGATGTTTTCAAACACCCAGGTCTTATAGACTGGCGGGATTTTTGAAATATGTGGATGGTACGAGCATTTTGGGGTAAAAGTCGGGAACCCATCTTTTTAGCATATTTCAGGTATGCCGATTCCGAAAAAACCGGTTCCCAAGCGATATTCCGGGTCCTTCACCTCCTAATTTGCATAACAAAATGGCCGCCAAATTTGCAATTTTGTGATCGTTTTAAAGCAGTAACCTTCAATATATATAAGTTTGGGAAAGCAAAAAAGGCAAACTAAGTGGCTCAATCCATGTTATGAAGACCAAGGAATACTCACATTTTAGAATCAATTATACAAGTTTGATGGTCATTAATATGCAAATTAGTAACCGCCACTATACAAAAATGTCTTTTCTTCAATAACTTCCTTACTAATCAAGCAAATTTAACAAATCAAAGTTCTATACCAATGTTTTAAGGGTCAATGAAGATGATGAAACCACCTATTAAGTCATGACACTCATCCAATATTAATTATGCAAGAAAAATGGTCATTAATTTGCCAATTTGTGATGAAATATTACAGAAAATAACAATCTTCTTAGTATATCTTCTCTGCTAATCCAGCAAACTTTAAAATTAAAGTGCTTTACCAATATTTTGAGAGTCAATGAAGATAGTGAACTGATTTATAAAATGATAACATTAATAATATATCAATTATGGAAAAATAATAGTCATTAATGCTAAATATAGCGATGAAATATTACAGAAAAAAAAGTTTTTCATATCCTCTCTGCTAATCCAGGCTACTTTACATTTAAAACTTCAGTACCAAAGCTAAAAGAGTCAAAGGATATTGAATTTATTTATTAAGTCATGACATTCATAAAATATTAATTATACAAGATTAATCGTCGTTTGTACAGATATATATATACTAACAAGCAAAATGTTTTTCTTAATATCTGCCTTATTAATCCAACAAATTTTGCAAATAAAACTTCCATACCACTGGCTCAAGGGTAAAAAACTCATTCATAAAGCCATAAACTCATAATATATTAATAATGCAAGAATAATAGTTATTTGTGTGATTATTAGCGATGCCATATTTGCGGGAAAAGGTGTCTCTTAAGAATTTTCAGGGACTCAATGCATGATGGCACATGCCTGCCTTGAAATTCAGCAAAGGTCACATCATATCTTCCTGACTGGGTGTATCAAGATGATATCATATGCATTATTGGAAGATCCCTCAACTCAGAAATGAAGTCATCTTGCTACTCTCAAAAATATTCTGAGACAATACTTCCCCCTTATAAGCCTACATGAAGAGCAGACAGTGTATTCATTTTTACCTTCAGCGAACGAAGTTCGAAGAAGGTATTGTAATCACTTGGGTAAAAATGCTGTCCGTCCGCCGGGCGGGCGGGCGGGCGGGCGGTCGGGCGGCGGGCGGATAGATCGTTTCCGGCCCGGCACTCGGCCTCTATTGAATGTATGGGGATGAAATTTGGTACACATCTAGCCTGTATGGTCTAGTTGTGCCTTTTGATGGTCTGATGAATAGATCTTAAATACTTTTTGAAATAATTGACAAAATATAAAAATAATTTTTTTTTCGTTTCCGGGCCAAGGCTCAGTCACTATTGCATGTGTATGGATGAAATTTGGTACACACGTGGCCTATATGGTCTAGTTGTGCCTTTTGATGGTCTCATTGACAGATATTCTATACTTTCTGAAAAAATGAGAAAAGATATAAAAACATATTTTTTTTTGTTTTTTGCGCTAAGACTCGCTCACTATTGCATGTACATGGATAAACTTTGGTACACATATGGTCAATATGGTCTAGTTGTGCCTTTTGAAAGGTCTGATGGAAAATATTATATACTGTTTCAAATATTGAAAAAAACATAAAAATTATTCTTTTTGTTTCTGGCCCAACATCCGGTCACTATTCCATATACATGGATGAAGTTTGGTACACATATGGCTTGTATGGTCTAGTTGTGCCTTTTCATGGTCTGACAGATGGCTATTCTATGGTTTTTGTAATAATGAGAAAAAACATTTAAAATAATTTTTTTTATATCGGAGCCAAAACTTCCCCACTATTGCATATACAGTAATGCATTTTTCTAAACAAATCACCTATGTAATGTAGCAGTGCTTTTTGATGCGTATAACACTTTATGAATCATTGGAAAAATAGAGATAATGGAAGGCCACTACTCGACCGCTATTGCATACCTATAAGCAGTTTCGTAAACGCACCAATTTTATGATATTATTGTAATCTTCTAAAGGTGTTATTCGCTGAAGGTTTGCTGCTGCGCAGCCTATGTTTTTAATTAAAAAAATTTGATGTGTGCATGGAACACTGGTAATGAGTGAGAAAGGTAGGGATGGTAACGAGATATTCTGATAGGACCACTTGATGGAGACAATTGCGCGACAAGGGAGGAGGATGGTACCAAGAGAAACTAGAAGCTAGCAGGGAAGGAGGAGTCATTTAGTTAGTTAGGAGTAGCCAGATAGTTATTGAAGAACCACTTTAGGGGAGCAGGCAAGAGCTAGTGGAAGCAGACAAAAGAGGGGAGAGCCGATGGGTAGGAGGCAATGCAGGGAGGAGGAAACCAATATCAGGAAGGAGCTAAGAAGCAGAGAGTGAAGGGTAAACAGATGAGCTATTGAGTAGGGAGGCAGGAGTTAGGCAGGAGGCAGGAGCTAGGCAGGAGGCAGAGGAGAATGCAGATATCGTGGAGGAAAAAGAAGGATGAGCAAAGAGGTAGGAAACACAATTTGACAAAGCAAAAGCTGTTGGAAAAACTTGGGATCGGGCTGAGTGGGAGAACACAGAAGTCAGAGAGAGGAGAGAATGGCTGTTGTGGAGGCAAGAGCTAGGAGGAGGCAGTCAGGTGGGAGACAGGAGCTATCAGGCAGAAGGGAAGAGCTGGGAAGGAGGCGGAAAGGGAGATTATGGAGATTGGGGTCACTGGAAAGGATGGAGAATGCGATGAAGGAGGCAAGAGCTAGAGATGAGGCAAGATCTTTTGAGAGGAGGCAAGAGTCATTGAGAGGGAAGAGCCATGAAGAAGGCATAATATTATTGAGTTTTCAAATTTGTTTGCTGCATCTGATCCCACTCAGAATACCAAATAATTACAATTTGAATTCTTATGCCCTTCTTTATTTTACTCATAAACTTTCATGATGACTGTTTGATTCGAAGCATTTAATATGTGTATGACATTCAAACCTTACTAATTTGGACACTACATAAATGATAATACTGTGATTCCATGTCTTTTATGGGGGAATTGGTGCTTCAGATTGCTTAGAAGGCATTTTTGGGCCATGAGACACTGCTGAATAATTGGAGCTCCAGCCTAACTTCGCATGCCCCAAATCAGAATTCCAGCTACAGCCCTGATCTTCCTCGCTAATCCAGCAAACTTAACAAACAAAACAAATTTAGGGATATCACTGATATTATTATGTTTTGAATGAGTTCATGACCTGCATTGACCTTTAAAGTATTGCAGACTAAATTTGAAAATACTAAAATTGTTGGAGGACTTCATTTGCTTAAGTTTGCTTGATGCGTAGGAAAGGTATAAGAACACACTTTTTTTGCAGTTATATGACACTGCTAATATACTACTGACTGCAGGTCTTGCATAACTAATATCAGATGAATGTAAAGACTTTGTCAATGACTTCTTCATTGACCCTTAAAATCTTGGCATATACATTTTATTTTGTAAAGTTTGCAGGATTAGCAGCATCGATATAACGAATCTTTTCTTCTGATTATATGTCATGCTAATTAGCATACTAATGAAAATTGTTTTTCAATAATTAATATTTGATGAGAGTTATGACTTTATGAATAAGTTCATTGTCTTCATAGACTTTAAAACATTGGCACAGACCTTTAATTTGTAAAGATTCCTGGATTAGCAGAGATGACACTGTGAAGATTGGTATTTTCTGTAATATTTCATTGCTAATTAACATGCTAATGAGCATTATTCTTGCATAATTAATATAATGATAACGAGACTTGTTAGGGCTGTATGGGATTTTGAGAGCCCAAAAGCAGGGCCATTTCAGCCCGAAAGTTCATTGTCGGCCCTGAGCGAAGCGAAGATGGGACCTGTAAATTCTTGTTTGGTTAACAACATAGGTAAATGCCAAAGCTCCTTTTTTTCTGTTGGTAAATTTGTTTTTTAATGTTTTTTTTTTTTGGAAATTTTTTTTTTTTTTTTCCAAATTTCTTATTTTTTCCACATCTTTCTTTTTTTTTTGGGACATTTTTTTTTTGGGGGGAAATTTTTTTTTTTCCGAATTTTTATTTTTGCAAAAAAAAAAATTTTTTTCAAATTTTTTTTTTTCAGAAAATTTTTTTTTTCCCTCGCAGGAGGGCCGACAATAATCATATCGGCCCTGTCCAAGGGCGGTTATTGGAGATGTTTCATTGTCGGCCCTGATTGAGGGCCATTATTCATTGTTGGCCCTGCAAGAGGGCCGACAATGATTTTAATTGCCCTGGTGGGAGGCCATTATGGGAGATTGTCACATGGCAAAATAGTGACAATCTCTTACTTGTCGGCCCTGGTATGTGGCAATAATATTGGATGAGTGTTATAACTTAATAGATGGTTTCATCATCTACACCCTTAAAACATTGGTATAGAACTTTGATTTGTTAAATTTGCTTGATTAGTAAGGAAGTTATTGAAGAAAAGACATTTTTGTATAATGGCGGTTACTAATTTGCATATCAATGACCATCAAACTTGTATAATTGATTCTGAAATGGTGTGAGTACTCCTTGGTCTTCATAACACGGATTGAGCCACTTAGTTTGCCTTTTTTGCTTTCTTAAACTTATATATTGAAGGTTACTGCTTTAAAACGATCACAAAATTGCTAATTTGGCGGCCATTTTTGCAAATTAGGAGATGAAGGACCTGGAATATCGCTTGGGAACCGGTTTTTTCGGAATCGGCATACCTGAAATATGCTAAAAAGATGGGTTCCCAACTTTTACCCCAAAATGCTCGTACCTCTTTAAATAAAGCCATTTTTTAAAAATCCCGCCAGTCTATTATGATTTTGCTGAGCCTTCAAAAATTAAATTTAGAAGAATTTTAGTCTTCCTTTGACCATGTAATCTTAATTTATTTTGACAGTAGAATTATTATGAGGGTACATGAAGGAATACATTGTGCCGCACAGCGAGCTTGAACAAACTTTGGGGTTAAAAAAATTGACCCAGAAAACGATTAGCGCAATGATGTAGAGGAAGGTCAGACGAACATTATGATGTATCAAACGAAAAAATCTGTTGGGAATTTTTTGAGATATTTGAGTTTTAGATTTTTCATTTATCACACCCTATTCTTAGCATGTAATCTCCATGAAAAAGTGATCAAAACTTTCTATTTTCCCTGTAAGGTAATATCTAAGATAAACGTCATTATTCAGAAGTAGAAATATGCAGTCATTGTCTCTTCAGAAAGTATGTACCACTTCATCCAGACTGACGGGGTGTGATAAACCTATAACAGCCAACATTTCTGGATAAAGGCCTGAGAAAATGTTTGCAATACCAGGTTGCGTTAATTACATAATTCTGGTAAATAATTTTAGCAAATTTGGTCTCTTTCATCGCATTGTAACAGGCTTTGTTGAGTTTTATGTGCATTTTATCACAATTTTTGCCACCGTGAAACAAGCATTTCATAGCAATATAAAAGGATAGACAAAGTTGAGTAAATTATCAGACAATGCGTGCATAGAATGTTTGTAAGTACCTGCTTCACTTTGAAGTTGAATCCCCTGATATTACACGAAAAGTCTTTGCAATTGGACAAAAAGACAAAAATAAGATTTAAAACTATAAATAAACAGTTATATTCATGCTTAATGTATTTTGAGTACTTTAAACAGATGCTGGGTGTTTAATGTTGATGTAGGTTACCTGGCATCCAAAATCAACCAATCTTTAATTGCATAAAATAACAAAACAGCATAAATTCAGTAAATCATGTGAAAATGTAGTTAATACGAACATGTACAGTACAACTATTGCGCATTAAGACTGTAATGTCAAAGTATTTTACTCCATACTTAACTAAACGCTTTCAAACATTCGATCTATGTGTTTTCTGATGATTCACTCAACATTGGTTACACTTTACATGGTTGCAGAATTACTAGTTTCACAGTTGTGAAATTTCTTTAAAAACACATAAAAACCTCAATAATAGGGGAGAGCGGGGCACAGTGAGACGGCGGGCACTGTGAGACAAAGCCCGTAGCATCTAACTGGTACTGTTTACAGATCAACCCTCTTTTGTGAAGTACAAAAAGTAATCAAGTGAGATACTGTCCTATATCCTGAATACCTACACAGCATATCGAGAGTGGAATTTCAATATTTTGGTTTTTAACCAGTAAAAGTAAATAATTTTGCTAAACGACTTTTTGTCATAATTCCCAAGAAAAATGGTATAATGAAAATCAATTGCCATGGATTCAAACCTTGATTATTTGTCTTAGTTTAGTGAGATGATGAACCACAATGCAGGCATCCGGTCCGCAGGATTCAAAAATTTTATAAAGAGAGCTGCGTGGGGCACAGTGAGACAGTTTGAGGCGGGGCACAGTGAGACATGACAAATTACACTCCAAAAGACCTGAATGTAATGCATGGCCCACAATTCACTATTAAAAACAAAATGCCTGCTATAAAGTACTGATTTTAGTGATTCATATCCGACGGGAAGCATCAGAGAAGAATTTTGATTAGTATGTAACAGGCGCGGCAGGTTAAATAAGTCGTGCATGTGTCCTGTGCGATGAAGTTTCGAAACATGCTACAAAAAGGACCTAAAAAATCACCTAGTCAGCTACTTTTATTAGAGTTCAGTAGTTTGTGTAGAAACAATTGATAGAACAATTCCGCAAGTCCTGAGGATTGGCGGTTATGGCAGCAGATGCCCTGTCTCACTGTGCCCCACCTGCTGTCTCACTGTGTCCCGCCCACGGGGCACAGTGAGACACTTTACGAGCGTCGACGTAACTCAAAATTTCTCCAAACCTGTGAAAGGTAGGAACCTGAAACTACTGTACTATGTACCCAACGTCATTATATATAATGTGGACCTGATCTCATTTAACTTGTTACTGCCAACATTTTGGAACACTTGAAAATAAAAAAAGTGTCTCACTGTGCCCCGCTCTCCCCTACACCATAGAGTTCAAAAGTGAGGTAGATTCAACTACAATTATTCACCAGAATGATAAAACTGAGGACAAACTGGCAAATAAACATATTTTATAAATTTTCTGAGAAATGTTTACTGTTAGAGGTTTATCACACTCTGTCAGTCTGAATGAGGTGGTATGTACTTGCTCTTGTGGCAATGACTGTATATATTTCTACTTCTGAATAATGACTTTATCTTATATTACCTAACAGGAAAATTGGGCAGTTTTGATCATTTTTAGATGGATATTCTATGCTAACAATAGGGTGTGATAAAAAAAAAGTTTAAAACTCAAATATCTCAAAATATTCCCAACAGTTTTTTCGTTTGATACATCAAAATGTTCGCCTGCTCATCCTCTACATCAATGCGCTAATCGTTTTCTTGGTCAATTTTATTAAATATATCGATATTTTGAAATATGCGGAGGATTATTATTACTTTGACAATTGATACACAGGAGTCTGTAATAACTTCAAACTTCCTACAAGACAGAATGTTTGATACGTGCCAATCACAAGTTTTTCAGAACCAAGCGTTTATTGCATGTATACACATGTAGGATGCTTGTTGTACATTTATTTTATTCAAATACCCTCTTTGATCGACACATCTGAATCAAATCCTCAGCATGTTACATCAAAAGATGTGACAGATACATGTACATTAAAGGCTTTTCAGACATGTGTATAGATTATAATCAAAGTATAGACAAATTGGAAATTGCTGTGAAGGCTTTCAAGAATCTGATTTAGAATGTTGTTTTTATGTATTAACTTGAAAATCTCCACAGAGACATAACAGCATAAATTGACACACATCTACTTAATACTCATACTGCGTCATGTGAGCTGCTTTACATTGCACAATTTGATAGCATCAAGAAAGTTGACATTCAGGCAATATATGTCATATTAAGAGCCTTACACTGTTTTCCAATTTGGTAACAGGCTTATGGAGGCTGGTCTCTGATTAAGCTCTTTAAATATGTAGGACATTTGTCTGAATATGATATCAAAGAACTGTCATTATATCACTCCAGTCTGCTGTCTTAAATGTACCTAGTCATGTGCCACACAAGTCAGGAAATCAAATACATACGCTTTAAAATTCTGGAATTTCTTGACGTGAGGGAGTTCAGCAACCAAACGCTTCAAAAATTTTAGTATTCTTAAAATGTCTCTGACAGAAATGAAATCTAAGGGAATTTTATCAATAAATTTTCTAGTCATGGAATTTTGGGTTGACTGCCTCATTAAAAACATCAGAGTGGCATTTGTGGCCTTAATGATTAAATAACAATTTAAATAGTTCTTAGTGATAAGCATATCCCTAAAATATACAAAAGAGCAGATTACATTTGGTGAATATAGCTTATGAGAACATCTCTGAATTGAATGGCTTTACTCAACAGACTTATTCTTCTGGCTTAGACTTGGCAAATAAATCAGACCAGTAGAAAGCCTACAAATAATCACATTACTATATTTTCGAAGAAAAATCTTAACTGATCACCAACAAATTTGAAAAAATCAAATGGAAAGGAAAATCACTCATCTCCTAGATTAACTGATGAAAAAAGAAGAAGAATCTGGCTTTCAATAATATTTACATATAAAATTAATTTTATTGATTGATTGCCTTCATTGTGGAATGCGGATGTACTTCATCCAGTTATGAAATATGTAAAAGATGCAATTTAGTTCATGGTAGTCACTTTTGCAGACTTTCCCTCAGGTAACAAGACATACCCATGATTAATATTCTGTTACTAGCACAATATCTCCCCCCCCCCCTCCTCAAATAAAAAGTCGTTATCCAGTAAATGTTCATCGACATTTCTAAATGTAGAATATACCAATTTCTATTGACAGTCATTAATCAAATAATAAAATCAAAATAATGTACAATGTCCAATGAAGAAATAAAGTCAGATCTAACATATTCAAACAAGAAATATTAATTTTATCCAAGAAGCAACTTATTCTGGGAAGCAAGGTCCAATCTGATATTCAGATGTCAACAACATCAAAATAATTATTCTGCTCCAAATATTTTTCTAATATTCAGGTTATGCTTAAAATCTTATAAGACAGTAACCCCACTCTTTCGTGACAAATAAGTTTTCAAAACTTGAAGATTTGAAGCTTGTTTTCCAGGAAACTGTGGCAAACTGAAAGATCTTCCATGTGACCCTTAGTTTATTAGTGTCAAGTGCATGCTGCAAACACCTTCACCATCACAGCCTCCAATATTTTATATAAGAAATGAACTTTCTGAGCAAATGTAATGTGAAATCATCATGTCGGTTCTATTGAATGGGACTTGTTAAGTATCAGGCTATAAAAGTCTATAGAAGTAGGCCTCTTCCAAATTCTCCTCTAGAGGTGTAAAATGAAAGCAAATGGAAGCTTAAGCATGGACCAGACAGACTTAAAACTTTTGGGAATCTTAGCTCCAGCTTACACCCTTAAATCAATGGTCAAGAACTCTGGAGGATGGGTAAAGAAAGTAAGCCTAGATAAACATTCCTGATAAGATGAGATATTGTAGATAGCACACCCACGTCTCAGATTCATATGAATAATATAATGTCTGGCTGACAAACATGACTGATCATGACAACTAGAGAATACCAAAATGTGGAATATATAATCCAAAAATTCTTTCAAAGATTGATTGAGCACCAATTTGAATAGCCATATATATGATCCAACTGCAGCCTCACCAGTTTTATAAGTTGTTTAATTAAATTCCTCTCTGGAGAGGCATGTGTGAAAGGTGACAATCATAACTATGAAAAGGGTATACTTTTTTTAATTTATAAACATTTCCCATCAATGGTGGATATTGTGATGTTTTATACCATGAATTCTTAAGCCGGTTTGGATTTTTTTTTCAACATTGGCATATTCATATTACAGCATTATTCCAGTCACAAAAAGCAGTAAGATTGCTACTTTGATCTATTGCTTTTAGATCGAGTCATGCAAAAGACAATGAAGAATATGACACTAATGAGCTACCTCACCCTACCTTTTTTTCTGTCCTTAGATATTGCAAAAAACATCCTGTGAAATTCTTATTTATTCTAGAAAGAAAACAACACTAAGTTTCTTGACACAAGAAACAAAAATGCCTTTGACAACTTTGAAGTAGATTTTGCGAGAAATGGAGGCAGACTCTGTAGGTGGGCAGACCTTGAAATCTGGCAAATCTCAGCAAATTGAAAGATCTGACGCGTGATGCAGGATTTCATGAGTGTCACGTTTCTGCAAACACCTGTGAAATATAACCTCAAATAGTCTCCAGAGAAATATCAAATCTTTCGAAAGACTTCTGTTTGATCTTCAAATATATTGTCATGAAACTACATCTTTCCTTGAGGTTTTTCCTTATTTTATAATATACACTGTAAGTACTATATTTTGATGCAGCTCAATATCAATACTTTTCTTTAAGGCAGACTGCTGGTATGCTTTCCTGATGCTGCTTACTTTGACAAAACCAAACAAAAGCGTTCTTCGAACCTAAAAAGACTTTCAGTGAAACTTCTGAAAAGCAGACCTGGCATTTGGCGTGTCTTGACATTGATTACAGGTTGAAAGGAATAAATTACTTTTCTTTTTGAAGTCTATAGTATTTCAGTATCATATTTTTTGAACAGTGGTGATGTAAATAAAAATAATGTTTCGATTTTCTTTTCAACCGTGATATTGCCAGCATTCATCTTAATGCTAACAGCCACCATTATATAGGAATATTCTTGTGATGACATGGCCGTAACATTGCTGACAAGTGTGTGCATTATAATTCAGGGGATAAGGATGTACACTTGTTTGAATGCGCTTTCATTGTAAAAGATTTCCACAAATCGGTCGAAAAATGGCATAAGGCCTTGTTCAAAAATAATGAAACCACACAGCATACTTTCTGTAGGCGTCTCAAAATATAAGAATGGCAGTATGTGACAACTTCATGATACTCCATTGCTTTAATTATATTCTTTTACAACTTTCCTGAAAATTTCATGACATTCTGGCTGATAGCTATTGAGATAGAGTTGAATTACATTGAAAAACTAGCATTTTTTCACAAATAAAACGTGTCATAACATGCTTGACCACTTGAATTCTTTCAGTTTTACAAATTTGGACATATTCTAAGGCAGTTCCTCAACACTTTTTGGAATCTCTATATCCTCAGGCTTCATAAATCCATCAAATTAAGTATTTATCTTTGCCTGTGTTGACGTTATTGAGCTATTTGGATTCAAAGGTTGACTTTCAAAAATTGAGTCAAATTTGACGCTTACTGATCTGGGATGCTCTAGTGTCCCTTTCACATGTGTCAGTTGAATCTTTTGGCCTTTGAGACCTAGTCTTATATCTGCTTATCCGTTTTGGAGCTTCTTATTGTTGTGGAAAATTTAGTTCACTAAAAAATTCCAATGAATAGCAGGGTAGGTGAATCTGTCGCAAGCGTAACGCTCAGAATACTTTGTAGTGCCACAGAGCAATAAAAGCTCTGTTTTAAATCTGGTTTGGCTTGTCATGTTGCAAAATCTGTATAGTTTTGAGAAACAATCAAGTAATCCAGGTCTGCATTGGTTTCTGGTGGTAATATACAAAGATTTCTTAAAAGGGGCTTTGTCGCAAGCGTAACGCTTTGGAGAATATTGGTCATATTTTCATGGTTTTCTTGCAAGGAGTGACGCAATCATTCTAGTATTACTTGTAGTGATAATCAACACAATATTTCAGTAGTTAAAGTATGTTTCAATGTTTCATTATCAATATTTTGCTCATTGTGAAGCTTTCCTCAAAATTTGGGGCCAATATGTTGTAAAAGGCAATAACTAACACAAATTTCCCTTTAATTTTGTAATTACTCTTACGCTTCATCCAGTTATTATTGATAATGCATATGAAATCGATTTTGGTCAAAACCAGAACACTTTTTTGACTTTTGTGTCACAGCATTACCCAAAATTGGCTTTTTATCTGGAAAAATAGGCTAAAAAACACGCTTCTATCATCATTTGCTCTGTTCATATTCACTTTGGTGGCACTTATTTGGTACCAATTCGAAGCCCACATACGGACGAATAACGCAAGACAGGTGAAATCATTTTAGAGGAAAATTTGTACATCTGAGGAGAAAATATGTACGTTTTTTAAAAATATATTTCAACAAAATTCGAAAAATAATGTTTTCGTCATAAAATATTTGGTGAATTTACATGAAAAGCGCCGTGGAGACTTAAGAGTACATCAGTTTTGTCATCCAACAAAAAAATTGTTAGATAAGAATGACATCATCAAGTAATCTAAAAGGCCTAAAGTCTTGGTAAGCTTCTTTCCAGGTCATCGAGCCTTCGCTGGGCTGGAAAATACAGTGAGTTTCCTGACTCTCTTGAATCAAATTTAGCACCTTTAAGAAAGGTGTCATTTGCTCCCTAAAAAAATGGCAATTGTCATTCACGAAATCATGCAAGATATGGTGATAATTCACAAATATTATGAATTGATTGATTTGGTACATTTTGATAATTTTACTTCTGCAGCTGTAACAGAGCGTGAAGGCAAGTGTATCACAGTCCAATTAACATCAGATTAAGAATTTAGTAAGTTCAACAAAAAAGATAAGACGACATTTTATAAAAAAACCATACCAAAGCAAATTTAATAAAGAAAATTGGGTAAATACTTTGAAAGCATGATTTCCAGTCACATGTCCATAGCATGAACATGCTGTTGCAAAGCAATAAATTCCAGGAGAGTGCAATAGCTGCTCAACCTGTGTAAACAAACCTTTTAAATTCAATATTAAATCAGAAATATCATGATCTTGACCTAGCAAGCAACTCATAATATATAATATCTTTTCTTTGATTACAAAACATGCAATGTAATCGATATTTCAGTGGAAACATGATAATGACCAAACTGGAGGAAATTCAAAATTCTGAGATGGAAACATGATCATTAATGTGCTTTCTTGTCTGTGCACTCTGCAAAGTTTAATTTACTTTAAAAAAAAACCAAAATCCATTCCTTGAAAACCCTAGCCAACAAAGATGTCATTTCAGCTGTTCTGTTTGTCCTTTGTAAACAGAAATTCTGGTCACATTACAATTTCAAAAGAACTTTTACTGAGAATTGTGAAAACTGTTTACTTCACTCTGGAGGCATAGTGAATATCGTTTGTTTTTTGTGAATGAAATTTCTTCTTCAGAACTCTTATCTTGCTCCTATACAGACAGATTGAGGAGTACCATCTTCATTCATTGAAATTTACACATTGACATTTACATCATTATCTCAATCTTTTTTATTTGCAAAATAGATGAAGTTCCTGTTGCATGACAAGAGTTAAGCAAATGTCCCAAAACACACAGGTCTGATGGATTTTAGAATTGTTAAATGAGGTAAATGGGAACGCATAATTTGCTTAATCAATCCTTCAAATGCATGGCTACAGGCAATCGATCTGTTTTGCTCTGAAAATGAGAACCCTTGAATAATGATGAAACACTTGCTGTTATCAAATAAATCTCAATCCGACTAATTCGGGAGCAATCTGTCAATTAATCCTTTCAATAACCTTATATTTAAGCACCCGTAACCTGGAATTATCTTCCATTACGATATAACTGTCATAAAAATTCTTTAAAGCATTAGCTTTATCAGGCATTCAAAATTGCTGTTTCGATTAACATCGTAATTTGCATCATGGCAGAATATGCCGGAGTTGCTTCAAATTGAGACGAAGAAGGGTTCAAAACTTCAAGGGCCTTTTACATGTATTAAATGTACAACATCTTGCTTGCTCATCAGCAAGGCAGATATGTGCCATCATCAACAAATCACTTGTCTCTAAGTAACAATTTGTGTGAATATGAAACAATCCAAAACCTCAAACTCCAAGCACTTACATGTACTGGCAGCAACACGGATTGTGTCTCTGCCCATTTTTTCAAAGATCATTAAAAGGCAAAATATGCTATTCAAAGAAGATGGTTCTGTAAAATGCTACTCTTTCAGAACATTAATGACCAGAATGTACCCGACTGCCATTTTGATAGCAATATGACATCATTCTGAAGTCGGATTAGATGTTCAAATCATGTACCGTGAAATTGGATTTGCAAAATCTGCTGTGAATGCAACGTCATATGAGAGTTACATTTAGATGGGCATTTGATGTAAGTACAACATCAGTAGAAGGTCAGTCAAAAGCCTGGCAGAAGTCCAATGTTTATTTTTGACCTCAGTCTGATGTCATTAGAAGATGAGTCAACAGAAAACGTCATGCTGATATAACCTTTCAACTTCGGTGTGTGGGGAAACAATAACATCACAATTACTTCATTATATATATGTAAGTCAAGGTCACACATGACCTAAAATAACCAAAATACAGCACCAGACTGAAATCACAATGCCCGCGCGCTGGGTATTATTATTAATATTAAAATTTCATGAATTGCAGTATTTTAATAAACCTTCAGTTCTTGATTTCAAAGAGGGAAATGGTGTCTCTGAACATCACACTCATTCCAGGAGATAAAGGGCACTCTCTTCTTTATAAACTTTGTCTTTTTTTTACCAATAAGTCAATATATCCTGCCACTGTGTCTTGAAAAAGTACCTCAACAAATTAGATTTCAAAACAAGACTTGATGAATTGGTTTTCTTGGCCACTCATGTAATCTTAATTTATATTGACTGTAGAAATAGAATGATGCTCTTTGTTTCTTATCACAGTGGAGAAGGTGTGAGGAAAATTGACTCTAGAAATTTGCAAGAATAATGACACTTGTTTCGTGGAAAAAGTGAGAACATTACAAGCCATGTCTGAGTCCGGATGATTGATTCTCTAAAGAAATAGCTTGTGAGAGTATAAAAAAGAACAAATACTACAAAAAATATAAATTGAGAGTTTCAAACATGCAGTTGACTCTCATTACTTTGCCAATTGGTGCCTTGGTCCAACTTGCTTCAAGGCTTGGTGGATGTCTATCCTATAATATCCTCTTCCAACATGAGAGAATGTGTGAAACCTGAATATCACACATTTTCCAGATCCAAGTATTTATTGCACGCATGTGTGGGAGGTTTCTCAGACATATTTTCTCCAATATGCTCTTTGATCAAAACTTCTCAAACAAGTTCATAACATGTAACTTCAAACGATATGATTGATACATGTGTATGTTAACAACTTTTTCAGAAAATATATAGAAATTATAATAAAAAATTATTGTCAGATCTATGAAGATCACTCCTCATTAATGTCTCAGTGTCTGCCTAGATTGTTTCGGATCAATAAGTCTTCAAACTGACATAATTCAAGCTTCAAACAAATGGGCCAATACGTGAAAGTTTCTTTCAATATCTTTTTCTTTAGCTGAGGTAAGATCTTCAATCAGTTTTATTGACTAAATTGTGGATTGAGGCTTTGATTCTACATTAGCCATCAAATTTGACCTTCGTGTATACTTCCAAAAGCTCACGTCTGGCCTGAACAGTCTAATTATGCAAGTAATCTAATTTACATCCAATCTGTTTTGTCCATTCATGCTCTGAACCTGGGAATGCAAGTTGATACCATAAGTCATCTGCAGAAACTTTATTACATTCCATATGCTGTGTTTCCAGATGGGACCCTGGGAGAAAGAAGAGTCAGGGCCATAAATATAGACAGCTTGGTGGCTAAGATGGTTAATAATTTTAGTTTGGCCATAAACAATGAAACAGCTGCACTGTCTTTAGCAAGTGACAACTTCATAAGCGACAATACCTTTTTCATGTTGAGTCCAATTTATTGATTTAACATCACCCTTCCCAAATCACTCCTGGAAAGTCTCAACTGATATTCACGAAAAAATTTTAAATTTTTTTTTTGGAACACATGTTACTGAACCCTCTAATTTCCATATTTTACCCTGCTATAGCAGCATAGGGGTTACTCTATAAAGTGAGTAATAATCAGCATTAGCTTATTTCATCTCCAATCCATTACATGAGTCATGCTTGGTGTGTAATCATTATCCCAGGGAAGACCTTTGAGCAGACAACACTGGCACCACATGCAGCCAGAAAAGAACCTTGCTAACCTATTTCCGAGGAGACACATATAGCATTGATATACGAAAAGTAGGACAGTTGAAGCTTGCTATGTATTAAAGCTTTATTTGGCTTCATTCATTTACTCTCATACTGTAAAAGATACCTAGAATCGAAAAGTCAAGATTTTATTTTGGCAGTAAGTTTTTATCCAATGAAACAATCCATGATTAAGTCTGATGTTTAATTTTTGGTTTATTGGACTGAGTACACCATTACGAAGCATGATTTGGATTAAATATGTGTCCTCTAATCCCCCAGCTTCATCATACAGGCACTTACAACGTTAAATTTCTGCTGCTCTTCAACACATTTGGAGCTATTTTTAGGCTTCTGTTGTGACGTCATCAGCATTGTAGGCTCTATGACATCACTGAAACAATGGTGACATCACAACAGCAGCAATAGAAAATGGCTTCTTGAGCTGTGTTGACAGCAATTTTATTCCAATGGGATTACCTCAAAAGCAGGGCTACAACATGCCAATACTTCCAAATGTTTATGAACTGCTTGGTCAAGGTGTCAGGAACATGGGGAGACACGTATTTTTGTCAAGAGTAAGGTATGTTTTTAATTATCAGCCAAAACAAAAACTTACTGCCAAAAAAAATGATTTGACTATAACTACTATAGTGGCATATGTGTTGAGTCAGTTGACATTTTTTTTATCATTTTCTGTGCACTCTTAGCGAAGACTATGCTATTGCTGCTCATCCTGTTTAATAAAACCTGTTATATTCACCTGTAAATACAGAATCCAAATAAGGAATACCATGCTCTTGAACCAGCAAATAACTCAGGATATACACATAATTGCATCAATTACAAATTTTGTAGTTTTCCATAAAATTATACATACCTGCCAGTGGAAAATTGATATTGATCAAACTGGAGGTAATTCAAAATTTGAAGAATGTAAACTGCTACATCAAATTGTCTGCTTGGTTATGCAGTGCGTATTTAATTGAATCCAAACAGTTTCAAATGATCAATCGTGGAAACCTTTTGCTGCAAAAGATGCATTATTGGCCATTCTGTTGCTCATGTAGACAAAAGTTCTGTCAATGTTACAATTTCAGAAGAACTCTTTGTGAGAAACGCAAAAGCTTCTCACTTCACTCTGTAAGCGCTGAATATCTTGTCTTTCCTGAATAATGATTTAAATACTCTTTCTTGCGCCAATACATCAAGGCTGACTGAGCTGTGTCTTCATTCATAAACGTTTACACATTGACATTTATATATCGTCTCAATCTTCTTTCTGTGTTAAAAGATTACACTGTAAGTTGACTTTTAATATCAAGTTCCTTCTGCACAACAAAACTTTTGCAAACATCTCACATGGCCTGTTTGACTGATTTCAGAACTGGTTCAAAGTTAATGAAAATGCATTACAAAATATGTATCAGCTTAATCTGCTCTTCTGATGACTAAAGACACTGTCCCTAATCGAGCCATCATCAACAATCAATTGGGCTAAACTGAGTCTTCGTTTCTGTGGCAACTAAAAAGTGATTTAAACTACAGGTATGATATTTTCAAAATCTCCAAAAACATGAAATAACTTCAAACACAACTTCATATAGCAGCTTTGTATTATCAAATCATTTTGGAGAACTTACTCATTAGATGCTATGTTCAAATACCAGCCGACAAATTGACACACATCTACTTACGCTACGTCAAGTGTGCTGTTTATATAGCACAAATTAGATGTAATTACAGAATGTCAACATTCATGCAATGACATATCAAGAATCTGACAGTTTTCCACTTCAGTAACAGGCTTGTGGAGGCCGGTCCCGGATGGAGCTCCTTGATATGTAGGACACATTGTCTGAATGTGAAGTCATCACTCTTATCTCCTGTCTTTAATGCATCTGTTTATATGAACATCACAATTTTTGCGTGGTTATGGTCACGTTTTTGTCCGATTTTTGCCAATTTATGGTAACGCCAGTCCAATTTTGCACGATTTTGACATTTATGATGCTACGGCATTTATTACTATACCAAGTCACTTTCAGTGATTTATTGACTTCATTGTGGAATACAGATATATATTTTCTTCTAATCAAATTCGTTATAAGTACAGTTTAGTGCATGGAAGGAATTTGTGTGCCTTCTTCTTAGTGAACAGGACATGTTCATGACTAAAATTGAATGCTCTCCAAGAGATGTTCTTGCATGTTGCCCCGGGCATGTTGCTAAAACAGCCTTTAGTCAAATATTGAATGAAAAACAAATTAACACTATCCAAAGATGAAAAAGGCTGTAAAATTACATATTTATGTAATCTCCAAACTATTTAAGGTCATTTTTTTACTTCTCTAGAGAGTGACAGAGTGCAAATGTTAATAAATGCAGATGTTCTGTCTGAGATCACATAGAGTTAATATTCTAAGGCTATACTTAAAATCAGATATGACAACAACCTCAAATTCATTCATAAAGCAGGACCAGGTTATTGATCCCACTCTCTTGAGAAAAAAAATAAGTTTCAAAACTTGTCACTTTGAATCTTGCTTTCCAGGACACTATGGCAAACTGAAAGATCTGACATGTGATCTATGGTTGGATAGGGGTTATAACTGTGCAAAAGTAAGTGCACCCTAAGCGTAATGTTAAAAGGTAGGAGCAGAGGGTTCACTTACTTTTGCACAATTACAACCCCTATCCAACGCAAAGACGCCTGATACAAATCCAATGGCCAGGCTGGTACATTTAGTGGGAAACCTCAATGGTATAATACGGTCATTGGTTCAATGATTCATGCATCTTTTTTGTTATGTTCAGTACAGTGAGTCAACTTGATCATTGTCTTCAATGGTAAATCTCTATGGGTTCACTAATTTTCAAGCACAACTGTACCACTTCATTCAGACCGACAGAGTGTGATAAACCTATAACACATGAACAGTAAACATTTCTCAGAAAATTTATAAATTATGTTTATTTGCCAGCTTGTCCTCAGTTTCATCATTCTGGTGAATAATTGTAGTAGAATCTACATCACTTTTTAACTGTATGGTGTATTATTTAGGTTTTCATGTGTTTTTTTTTTAAAGAAATTTCACCACTGTGAAACACGTTCTTTTGCAACCATTTAAAGTGTAGTCAATGTTGAGTGAATCATCCGAATAATAATAAATACTTTATTTAATCATGAAAGCATGAAACTTGTTGTGTACTATCAAAATATAGGCATTCACTCAAGGAAACCATTCAAATCTTATTTTTGTCTTTTTGTCCAATTGCAAAGACTTGTCATGTAACATCAGGGGATTCAACTTCATAGTGAAGCAGATACTTACAAACATTCTATGCATGCATTGTCTGAAAAATTTACTCAACTTAATCTATCCTTTTACATTGTTATGAAACACTTGTTTCACGGTGGCAAAATGTGTGATAAAATGCACAAAAAACTCAACAAAGCCTGTTACAATGAGATGATGAGACCAAATTTGCTAAAATTATTTACCAGGATTATGTAACTAACACAACCTGGTATTGCCAACATTTTCTCAGGCCTTAAGCCGGAAATGTTAGCTGTTATAGGTTTATAACACCCTGTCGGTCTGGATGTACTTTCTGCAGAGACAATGACTGCATATTTGTACTTCTGAATAATGAATTTAATCTTAGATATTATCTAACATTAAAAATGGACAGTTTTGATCAATTTTTCATGGAGGTTACATGCTAAGAATAGGGTGTGATAAATAAAAAATCTAAAACTCAAATATCTCAAAAAATTCCCAACAGATTTTTTCGTTTGATACATCAAAATGTTCGTTGACCTTCCTCTAAATCACTGCCCTTATCATTTTCTTGGTCAATTTTTTTAACCCCAGAGTTGGTTCAAGCTCGCTGTGGTAAGATTTGTAAAAGTTGGAAATTTTGATTCAACTTAAATGATTGAGTGAAATGGTTCCACAATTCACCAAAATATTGTAAAAATCTTATTATTTTAACAATAAGTTCATTCACCTGTGAGTATTTGTACTTCTACTGTGTGACTTGGAAATGCTCAGTAGTCAGGTCAAATATCAGTTCTCAAGTGTAAGTCAGAGTAAGCTTCTTATCAGGTTGCAAAGCCTGGACTTGGCATTGTTGCACTTAATTTAAGCACTCTTTGTAAAATCAAAACAAGCCTTTGCAAATAGCCTCATGACCTGCAAGCAAATAGGTGCTGGCCGCACAAAAAGGCTTTGAGGTGTTCTTTTTGATTATTTTCTTTTATACATTGTAATTTCATGTCTTACTGAGATACCTGTTATGAGTAAGCAAAATAATGATTTATGGACATTGAATGAGGCCAGCGTTAGGCCATGTATTTTCTTGTCACTGAATGTTCAATTGGAGTCACTGCAGTAGAAGCACCCTAGTTTGGTGGAATCCCAAGCCTTCATCAAACTGTGTAGGCTAATAAAATCACGTCTTCCTTTGCCTCTGGGAATAAAAGAGATGCTGAAAAAATATTTAATTTTACTTAAACCTCTGTCATTAGGATTTAGGAACAGTAAAAGAGATGAACCAATGTTGAATGTTATTTAAAATATCCATGTTGATTGTTGAATGTAACCACTGCCTGAGTTTACATGCATTGACTGACGCACAACCCACCTGAAAAATGGAAAAAATCATTTGCTAGCAAATTTATTATACCAAACAAAGCCATAAATAGTTGGTGTTTACAACTTACTATGCATTATATCCAGGTAACGTGCCAGACAACAGACAATTTTATCACTCACAATCACAATTCTGCAGCATAAACATCTTCATAACAAAACAACCACAGCTCTTGAAAAAAAAATATTGCTGATGCAAAGAGGCATTTGCTGTAGCAACTGACAGGATTAATCACGTCGTGATAACAACTAATGCATGCAGCGCAAAATCCTAGAATAACCGTAAATACTACAATATCATCAAAATGACGCCCATCAACTGAAGATTCATTCTGGTGCGATGCTGTCGTGAATATGCAAAGACAGCAAATTGCTGGAAAACCGTTTTTATATTTTTATGTGGACTAATCTGATGAGCTCTACATTTTGACCTATTTTTTAGCGTTTGTGAGTGCAGAAAATATGAAAGTAACACTTCACAACTGGATTTGCGGGTCATTAAAGCAATGTTCTTTTGCCATATTAAACATGTGCAAGGCGGTTCTGGGAGTTGAACCCTTTATTCTTACAAAAAAAAAACAACAAAATTTTGCCTTATCTGACGATTGAATAAATAAGTAAAAATCTATTGATGCTGTGTACAAATTTGACAAGTGAATCAGATTTGCCCTTTTTTTCAAAAGAGCTCGTCGGACCTTGTTCACGAGGGATGTGAGAGATGTGAGAGAGTGGAATTGATGGTACACAATTACGTATCAATATTGTTCAATATCGCGGGCAGTGCCGGGCACTGTGAGCAGGTTAGTCTAGGATTGGCGATGAATAAAAATCATAATATTGTTATCGCTTGGGCAAAATGTTGTCCGTCTGTCCGCCTTGGGGGGCGGGCGGCGGGCAGATATATCGTTTCCGGGCTAGCACACGGCCTCTATTGAATGTACATGGATAGAAATTTAATTTGGTACACATATAGCCTGTATGGTCAAGTTGTGCCTTTCGCTGGTATGATGGATAGATATTCAACACTTTTTGAAATGATTTTAAAATATAAAAATTATTTCAAAGAGTATCCGGGCCAAGACTGAGCGACTATTGCATGCACATGGATGAAACTTGGTACAGATGTGGTCTATGTGGTCTAGTTGTGCTTTTGAGTCACCGTTGATATATATATTCTATACTGAAAAAAAGATAAAAATTTTTTTTTTTTGCGTCAATATTTTTCGGTGACTATTGCATGTACAATTGTACATGAATAAAGTTTGTATATGGATAAAGTTTGGTATACAATGTACTACACATATGGCCTATTTGGTCTAGTTGTGCCTTCTGACAGATCTGATAGAAAATATTACATACTTTTGAGAATTGAGATATTGAACATATAAACAATTGATTTTTTGTTTCTGGCCCAATACTTGGTAACATGGATAAAGTCTGGTACACATAATTATGATTATAGTAGAGGAGCCAACTCCCAAAAAGTGCTTTATTTCAGGAGTGAGTCCAACCCGAGAGGTGAACAGACAATCTGCACACCGTCGGAACCGGAAAATTCTCTATTTTCAGAAAATGTCTGTTGCAATGAAATCTTTACGTTCAATTTTTTGCAAATTGGTTTCCATGGCAACCAAGTCTGGTAAAAAAGCATTCAATATATAAAATATTAAACTGTCAATACAGCAAGGTTTGCAATACTTTTGACTTGATTTAAAAAGTGAATTACATTCAACATCAAAAACCCTTTAAAATGGTCATGAGATATTGGTTATTCCATATAAGGTCATATGCAAATTAGGCACCATTTATGGAAAATTGTGTTATTTTGTGGACCATTTACTTTATTTATGTGATGCTTGTTGACCTAAATATGTTGTTCAGTTCAACTTAAGATGTCATATCATAGTCCCGAGAATGGGGATTTCTAAAAATCTAAAATCATAGAGCTGGTTACCATGGCAACCAGAATGCAGGCATTTGAATGGCCTTCATTCAAAAATATTTAGAATCTCAGTGCTATTTGTGCTTGTCCGCATGGCCTTATTTTGACCTTATGTATACATTTATTGATTATGTATTTGCAGTTTGATTCGAATGCCACATTTTGCTTATATTTTTGCATAATTAATGATATTCAGATATGCCCAATTAAGGAATTATATGCCTTTTTCAACCATTTTTTAGCATATTTGACCTCACAATCTGGGGACTGGGAAATAACAACTTTAGGTGGTCAAACCTGTTATGAAGCAATTGATGCAATAAGCTGGTTTAAATATATTTTTAGTATTTTGGCTTTTTTTTATCATGGTGGTTGCCATGGTTACTGAAATATAAGCATTTACAAATGATTTACCTCTGTTTGTTTTATCCAGGATGCTGATTTGGTAATGTGTGTAATGCATGTTGAAGATGACAGTTTTGGCCCTCTTTCAAAAATGATTCCAAAATACAGAATAATTAAATTTTCCAATTCAATGGGTACTATAGGTGTCACGACCATATAAGGAGATAACTGTTAATCTAAAAATATCAATATAAATCACCAGATTCATTGGATTCCAGTTGGTGTCTTGAACATAATTTGCTATATTGCCATCGTACACTTTTTTAAAATATCAGTTGGTAGAAATTAAAGAAATAAACCTGGTTGCCATGACAACATAATGCACCCTAAACATGATTTAGGACACTAGTTGATTTATTAAACAAAAGAATGCTGCCACTCCAGTCTCGTGTTATTGAACAGTTACACTTAAAGTTTTTTTACATTAAAGGCCTATGATGCAAAAGTACCCATTATATGTCAATATAATTATGACTATGATATATCACTTTGAAGATAATCAAATGAGAATTTAAATTTTGAATGCCAACACAGCTCCTATGCTGTCTACAATTTGACCGCTATTTGCTGTCACCTAGAGGGCAAAAGCTGTGAGCTCCAATGAGCGGTCAACAGAAACTGAGTGTGAGGAACTTGCACAACTTTGTCCGGAAGAAACCAGCCCAATCCTGTCATTTGGTTACGGTCTAGTCTATTTCCAAAAACTCTGTAAATGTTTAGTCTGACTTTGGTTGACTTCGATTTTAAGCAGAAAGCTTGTGAATACCAAATTAATTTGGAAGTATTTTTTTTATCATGGTGGATGTATACATTGCAACCCATGAACAACACAGCAAAGATGGTGCCACTTGTGACATGGACCAGACATTCTGTCGAGTCTTACACAGCCTTTACAAAATGTTTAACTTTTCTGTTGTCTTGGTTAATCTATCTCCATAAGTAAATGAATATATACAAATTGGTATTTTTGGTATTGCAAAGTAAAAACCACAGCTTACATAGCCCTGTGAATAATAAGAGAGAGCATTATTTTTGGAAACTTATCTGACAACACTTTAACATGCATAATTGGTTGAAGCAGAATACCATCAAACTTCTGATGTGTAAAATCATCCCTATCTTTAACAAAAGCCAAAGCTAGAGTTACAAACCTGTTTCTTTTGTCTGCTGATTTCCATTCAAAGCAGAATACTGGATCTTCACCAGCAGTCTTTTTTTTTTAAAGTAGTCTCGCACACAGACAGCTGTTGTGCAGCCTGATCTTGTGACCTTTCCTGTAAAAATCATAGGTAAATGTTCACCCAATTCCATTTTCCAGGAACTGACAGCACATTGCTGCCGCTTGTCAGTCACGAACAGAGATAGGCTCCTACAGCTGACAGGCTTACTGATCATTCTTGATCAGTCTCACAACCATGGGGGACATACAGCAGGCAGCCTCACACGGCGCCATCAGTGGTCGAAATAGGCCATGTTATTTGGGGTGGTCTCTCAGTTGCAAGGCTCGAAGGAAGGAAGCCCTTTTTAACCGAGGATCGGCGGACCGTCATCGGGACACCAGAAGCTGAAGAGCTTCAAATGCTCTAAAAGTGAAATCTGGGCATTTTAAAGGCATATTTTATTCCAGAAAATGGGTTTCCATTACCCTATTGCTTGTGAATATAAGTCACAAGAAGTTTTTATTAGCCAATAAGGCATTACTGGGGCTTCATGCTCAGACTTCTGAACAGATTCTGTATTTGGGGGGGTTTTTTGACGACCCCCTCTACATTGTAGGTCTTTCTGAAAATGTATTTGAGGGGGTCCCAAGTGCATTTGGGGGGTCAAAACCCCCTTGACCCCCCCTTATTTCAAACACTGGGTGCCATCACTGATCAATTCCTCCATGACCTAGGCAGGTTTGAACCCACAACCTTCATCAAGGTTGGACCATGGGTACTCACATATATATGTAAATAATCACATTGTTCCTGCTTCATGAGACCTAAGTTCAAAATAGGTTGTTTTGCCATTCTTCCATCTCATGAGAGCAGTTTGAGTTTCTTCTCAACCTAAATACCAGGAATCATGAGAGACATTTACAGATTTCCAGTTTGTATTTCCCGATATTGTCACTGTAGACACGGTATAATGTCATGTACTCTAGAACGGGATAAAGTTGGCAAGCCTTGGGAAATTTGGGCACCTATTTCAACCCACTTTATTCCGGAAATTCAAACTTTCCTCACTGACACAGGTGGCAAATTTCCCAAAGAAAGCTGTGTCAGTGAGAAAAGTTGGCATTTCTGCCAATGAGTGGGTTAAAATTGGTGGCTTGCCAACTTTACTCCATTTTACGATACTTCACTGCTTGATGGTTAGTTATTCGTTAAATTTCATATTTCTATCTCTTGTTCATAGATTTTTCTGAAGTGCTCTCTAAAACACATTTAGTTTGCATTGCCTCTAATAGAGCTTTTTTTCTGAGGTGATTATGTGTTGTAATCTCCCATTATTGCGACCGTAGATACTAAGGGAATTACTTGCCACTTAAGAAAAACTGTGTTCAACAAGCAAACACTCCAAACAGTTTCATTTCTGACAACTGTGAAGATTTTCAATAGAATGAAGTGCTTTTTCCATGACTCCCCTCCCCCCAACAAATCTTGTGAAAAACAATCAAATAAAATGTTCACTCTTTAACAACTTTTCGCATACATCTCTTCTGAAAATTGGTGTAATTGTGATGTTATTGTATAAATATAAATAATATCAAACCTAGTAGCCCTCCACCTGTTATGCATATGCCCAATGTGTGGGCGATTTTACTTGTTCAGCATAGACACTGACAGAAGGGACCCACTAAGTATTGGGAATCAGAAGGTACACTCTGTTATTGAAGAAATCACTAAATTCATTCAATTTATCTATCTGTGCATCTAATAATTGGTTGAAGCAGAATACCATCAAACTTATTAATCTATCTTCAATCTATCTATTTATCTATTTACCTATTTATCTATCTATCTATTTATGTATCTCAGCATTATCGAATCACAAATTGTAACAATAAATATACTCTGTTTGCCAAGCTTCAAATGTGTTTGTCTGCTGAAAATGTATTTTTAGTCGCCAATGGGGAGATTATACATGTTTAAATCACGAAGTTTCCCAGGAGGTGACGAAAGAATGATTATGAACACAGGTGACATAAACATAATCACTCCATCGTCACCTCAGAGAAACTCGTAGTGATTAACACTTGTATAAACACAAAGTCAACTAATGTTCAGTTACTTTTTTTAATCTCAGTCTCAGTCCCATTGTCGATCAAAGGTGTTAAGAAAACGAACCCTCCCCTTCTACTGCTGAAGTCTTATGTAGCTGAACATAATCACCAATGAAAGATAGATCTATCTATGAAATACTTCACATGTATGTCCTTTGTCACTTTTTATCAGTAAAGCTTTACTGAGACACATATATGTTGTTAAATATGAAATGCATTCATTGAACGACAAAACACCCCTGTAAATTAATGAGTAAACTTTGCTCTCTCTTTGTAAGGAACTTCCCAGGTGCCCCCATATGAACTTTCCAAACCAGGCTAAAATAATATACTATTAGTATAGTGAGTGCCCCCCCCCAGAGAATCGTGTGCCCCAGAGGTGCCCCCCATTCGAGACCCCCCAGTTACGCCACTGTTGGACAGTTAACACAATGCCACATTTTGTATTTAGCCAAGTGTTTAATCATACCATAGTGTCCTGACAGTCAGTCACTTATTCTCAGTCTCAGTCCCATAGTCGCCAACAGGTATTATGAGCTGTAATCACCAATAGTTTCGACTATATGGACACTTAGGGGATCATTGGCTACTTTAGAAAATAACAGTGTTATACAAGCAAACAGTGACACAATTTATTTGTCAATACTTGTGAAAAGTACCTGATACTTGTCTACTGGTTACAGCTTTGTAAGATTATGGCTTTTTTAAAACTGTGGTTTTTCTAAATAAATTGTATATTATTTTAGTTCTTCTTTCAAAATGAAGCAAAATGCAAAGAGACTTGTGTGCATGTCATTCAATAGTCGCCTCTAAGGAACCAGGTGATTTACTCATGTGTACACCTAAAGGCACTTGTATAATCACCCATAGTCGACCAACAGTCACTTAATTGCTTAATCTCAGTCTCACTTCCATAGTCGCCTTGCAGGTATTGAGAAAATGAAGGCCTCCTCTTCTGTGTGTTTGTCATTGTTTCACATTGTTTTGCTTTCGAACCAGGCTCTATCAATACAAAATAATCCAGGTGTAACTGTATGCAACAGAACTACCAGCTTAAAAACTGTCATCAACTCTCTTTTTTGGCGACTTAAGTCATTGTGTAGATTACAGAGATTACAGTTTACAATCACCTCAGGAAAAAAGTCTGTATCAGGCAACAAGACTAGGTATTATTTTGAAGAAACTACATTTCTAAACAATGAACAAAGAAATCTATAATATTAGGTCATTATAATGACTTTGGTGCCATCTGCTCGATATTGAAGCCAGAAATGGATAATTATACCCGACACCCGAAGGTTCAGAAACACAGCCTAAACCAAGACACAAGCAAGATATCCTATGTCATGCTAAATGTTGTATTTTTCCATCCAAATTTGATGTTTGTATCTTTCCCCAAATTCCATAGATACTCCCCCCCCCCTCACCCAAAATTCGAGTCCTGTCTCTAAATTTCATATTCAATTTATTTTATGAGTTAACAATCTTACTGATAATGCTGTTTTGTTTTGGTGTATTAAGTCAGTTAATGGCTGTTAAACATCAGGAAATGTTACTGACAAAATAAACTTTGCTCAGAGACACTATCTGGTTTGTTTTACTTATTGTCTCTGCACTAGATTGGTATATCTATTGATTCACTTTGCCCCGGGTGCTGATCCACCGTGTCCCCGTATGTTGCCAAATCAGCATTTCCGGATAAAATGACCAGATATATTTCAGTAACCATGGCAACCACAACTAAAAATATATTTAAACCAGCTTATTGCATCAATTGCTTCATAACAGGTTTGACCACCTAAAGTTGTTATTTCCCAGTCCCCAGATTGTGAGGTCAAATATGCTGAAAAATGGTTGAAAAATGCCTATAATTCCTTATTTGGGCATATCTGAATATCATTAATTATGCAAAAATATATGCAAAATGTGGCACTCGAATCAAGCTCAGAATACATAATCAATAAATGTGCAAATAAGGTTAAGATAAGCCCATGCGGACAAGCACAAATAACACTGAGATCCTAAATATTTTTGAATGAAGGCCGTTCAAATGCCTGCATTCTGGTTGCCATGGTAACCAGCTATGTGATTTTAGTTTTTTAGAAATCCCCATTCTCGTGACTATGATATGACATCTTAAGTTGAACTGAACAACCAATTTAGGTCAGCAGCATCACATAAACAAACTAAATGGTCAACAAAATAACACAATTTTCCATAAATGGTGCCTAATTTGCATATGACCTTATATGGAATAACCAATATCTCATGACCATTTTAAAGGGTTTTTGATGTTGAATGTAATTCACTTTTTAAATTAAGTCAAAAGTATTGCAAACCTTGCTGTATTGACAGTTTAATATTTTATATATTGAATGCTTTTTTACCAGACTTGGTTGCCATGGAAACCAATTTGCAAAAAATTGAACGTAAAGATTTCATTGCAACAGACATTTTCTGAAAATAGAGAATTTTCCGGTTCCGACGGTGTGCAGATTGTCTGTTCACCTCTCGGGTTGGACTCAACACCAAATTTTGGGAGCTGGCTCCTCTACTATTACATTGTATATGGTGTAGCTTTGTCTTTTGCTTTCATGTGAATATGAAGTCAATCTTAGACCTAAAACTTAATTGCTGGTGGTGAGAGATTATAGTGACGGATTGTGTCTAGATTTCCATTATTAAATTTTGCCAATATTTTTCAATTGGCCAAGGCTGCATTTATTTTGACAATTATTATTTGACCATCTGCATTAAAAAAAGGAAAAATAATTCAAAGATGAAAAAGGCTGTAAATTATCTGTAACTTCCCGACTATTAAAGATCTGTTTTGAAAGTCTCCAGAGAGTGACGGTGTGCAAAGAATTGAAAATTAAAGATTTTCTGCCTGGAGTTTAGATTTTTAGGTAAAAAAAAATTGAATATGACTACAACCTCGAATTTCTTCACGAAGCAGAACCAGATTATTTCCCCACCTCTTTCGTGACTAATAAGTTTTCCAAACTGGTAACATTGTAGCTTGCTTTCCAGGAAGGTGTGGAAAACTGAGATATCCACCAGGTGATCTGAGTTTATTAGTGTCACATGCTGCAATAAAACATCTTTACCTTCACTGCTTCAAGTAGAAATGGACTTTCGGAACCAATGTAATGTGAAATCATCATGTTAGTTCTCTGGGGACGTGCTAAATATAAGGCAATAAAAGTCTATATGAGTGAGCCTCTTCCAAAGAATTCTTTGGTGTAAATGGAAGGCTAATGGAAGCTTAAGCATGGGCCAGACAGACTTTAATCTTTTTTAGACATCACCAAGATACTTATACCATTGGAAAAGCTGGTATCTAATTGTCAATTTCGCACGTCAGCGCC
The DNA here is from genome assembly GCA_026936325.1 of Platynereis dumerilii. Lineage (NCBI taxonomy): Eukaryota > Metazoa > Annelida > Polychaeta > Phyllodocida > Nereididae > Platynereis > Platynereis dumerilii. The sequence continues at coordinate 632,078 of JAPTHN010000138.1, forward strand.
CGGCTAGGGATTAACTCTGTTTACAACAGCAAACAATCAGATTATTGTTTATTTTGCAAAAATTATAAGTCAAAATCTATAATAGAAGGAGCGTATGACGTCTAAGTCAGTTAGACACCTCTTTGTCGGGTCCTAACATGCATTTTGTGTCAGTTAGAACCCTCCAAATTGGTGTCTAACTAATACGCAGAACCTTAACCAGAGCTCACTTCCTTAAATCAATAGTCATAAAATCTGGAAGTCGGGCCAGGAAACTAAACCTGAATTAATTTCTGATGAGACAAAATCCTATGCCAGTCATATTACAGCATTATTCCTAAAACAAAATATGGCAAGATTCCTACTACACTGTTCAATTGATATTTTTGAGTCAGCTTAAAATTAAATGACTGAGTGAAATAGTTGCACAATTCATCAAAACTTTTTAAAAATGTTAACTATGCATTAGCTGCTCACCCTTTATTATTAACAAAATAATATGTATATCTGTAGCTGTAACAGGGCAAACAGATGATTGTAATGAAAACCCAATTACTTCTATTCACTGTCAGGTTACAGTTATCTTTACTTTTTTCCTACAAAATTGCACCAAAAGAGATAAGGAGATGATTCATTTGAAAAGCAATATATTATACACACACAAAAAAAATAGCTATAAACACGTGGTCTTCACCACTTACTTTGCATTATTTCCAGGTAACGCCGCAGACGACAAACAACTCATTCACACACAATCACATTTCTGCAGCATATAATCTTCAGAACAAAACGTCTACTTTTTTTAGCAGAAATACTGCTGATGCATAGAGGCACGTGCCTAGCAACTGACAAGATGAATCACCTCCTGACAAAAACTAATGCAAAACAAATCATGAGCAGTGCAAAACTCTAGAATAACAGATAAATAACACAATCTTGTCTTAATATAATGGCGGCCATTATCAGAAGACAGATTCTGGTTTGAAATTGCACAGATAGCAAATTGCGGGAAAACATGTTTTCAGGTGGCTTAATCTGACAAGTCGACAGGCTCTCCATCTATTTTGAACAAATTATTAGCATTTCTTGTTCTGTTGAATATTCAGATTAACACACCTCATCATACAAGGTCTTGGAGGAGCATTTTTTAAGGATTTTCAACTGGGAGACCAACGTAACAACCTGAAACCATTATTTATTTTAATCATAACACAACAATTATACAGTGGATCATTTGAAGATCAATTAGACATGATTATTTATAACCATTGGCCTAGCTTCTGATATACTTGTGTGGCAGCCTATTATGTTGCTTAATTAAATTCCTCATTTAAAGCAAGTAATGTTGATCATTATTTTGGGTCCACTTTATGATCTATGGTTTTCAATCAGAACACCAGATGACAGGTCATTGCAGTGGTCAGTTACCATTGTTCTCACTTGGCGACTAATCCGTCTATAATCAACAAAACTGCTGAGCTGGAATAATTCCTCCTCATTTTGTCTTTGGCTGTTTGCTGCTAGTTTTAAAAGGAGCTTAAGTCAGCAGAGACATTTCATAGTTTGAGCATTCATATTTCATATCAGGTATGTTAAATCACTTACTCATTGTCAAATATAAATTTAGCTATAAATTTCAACAGGATAATTTATCAGCATTTGTGATAATTAGCTAAATGAGTTTCAAGTGACATTTACTTTAGTTTACAATTTGGTTGATAACAAATGTTAGTTCATGGACTTAGACAATGTTATATTTATTGTCTTAGGTGCCAATTATAAGCTGTTGTGCCTTGGCCTTCACTGAGGACTTGTAAGCTGTTTATGGCAAGACAGAAACCCCACACAGGGTAAGGTCTTTCTGGTGCTAATGTTAGTTTGATATAACCATTATGTGCATTGAGTGTACATTGTAATTATACACTTGTGTTAATTACTGTACTTAGCATTTATTTGTAACTTCAGTTTATGAAATTTAGTACTCAGCCATTAATTTGTATTTCTCATACATTATATACAATAAAGAACAACTTAGTTAATTATAATCATAACTTATCAATAAATTATAAATAGCCATAAAGATTCTTCATTTGTTTCACATATTGTGTCTAATTCAGGGACTGTGTGGTGCGAAGCACTACACAGTTTCAGTTTCTTGTGTGTTTATATCAAGAAGTTTGGCTTAAAACTATTGGTACTGATTTATCAATCTTCCCAGAGGGCTGAAAACATACCTGTACATTCTCTGACATATGCAGAAGACGAACGGGGGGTATTTGTAACATGTCGCATTGTTGCTCTTTCACAATTCCAGATTTTCTGAGCTCTGATGTCTTTTTCAGTGAGTTTTGCGGTCGCAGACGCCATTGAACTAGCAGAGCGTGTCCAATTAGGCTCCCCCCTCTCTGCCAGTCCCTGGCCATGCACACATCTATTAATAGCTTTTTGCGGGAAGGAGAGATCCAGGTATTAACTCATAGCTGTCATTGCAAGTCATAACTCCACAGAACTGCCTTGCATGCTGCTAACATACCTGTGTAATCCTTATTCTACACTCTGCCAGGATTAAAGGACACAATTCATTCTCAGTCTTAAACAATTTTATGATTGTTTTTTTTTTGGAACAGAACCTCGAGACTTCTGAAGGCATTCAAGTGGTCATGCATCAATTTAATTTACATTAATAATTAAATCAAAATGTTGTTATTGGAAAGACAAATACACTGCAAAAAATTCCCGTTAAATTTTACAGTTAAATTAACTGGCAACTTTGTTCCAGGTCTAAGAACTGTAAAAGTACTAATAAACCTGAACAGGACAATGAACCGTAAAATGCAGATTGGTACTTTGGACTGTAATTTTGCAGATTCAACAAAGTGATATTACGGTATAATGTACATATATAAAACAGTTTATCTAAAGTATATTTTACAGTTATAACAACTGTCGGTCATAAATTGTAAAGAATGCAAGGAGCTGTATAATCTGCTGTAAAAATACGTAGGGATGTACCGAAGCTGGAATCAGCTGAGAGAGTGAGAGAGCCACCGACTCCAGGCTCGGCCTTGCTCATCTCTTGCTTTACAGCAGGGAAGTAAGTCCAGCAATTATACCCAGCTATTAATTCGCACACGTTTGCTCACAAACCATAAAATTGATGGATATTTTCCAAGAGAACCAGGTGTCAAATTTATCGAAGTATGTTGTATTGATGTAGACTGTGCCTGGGTTATTTTGGTTTTAATAGTGTCATTCTTTAGGTCACATCATAAGACTCACACAAATGTCAATGTCATATATAAATATAACAACTTTTGCATAATGACAGCATCTTTAAGATCATATGAATAAGGATGTTCCCTTACTAGCGGGGCAGGTATGTAAAAAAATAGTGCATTTATACATAGAAGCATGAAACTTGGCGCACACTTAAAAAACATCTATACAAACATATTTGGATAGGGAGCCACTTCAGATTTAGCTTAGGTGGCTGCTGGCAGCCATTTTCCAAAATGGCGGTCAATTCTTCCACTTTGCTGCTTTCTGTGTATTTTCGACAAATAGAATACATGTAAATATTGTTTTCTATAGCTTCTCTAAGTATTCAGTACATTACTATAACATTTTTTGGCAGCCTTGGTCTGTTTTCAGGTTTGTTTGAAACATTTTTGTTAAAAATATTGATTCAAACACTGGATTTCGCGGTTACGGATGGTTACACCAACTCTCTATAAATCTCAAAATAAATTACATATTTGAATTCCTTATAAGAAGAGCTTTCAAATGAATGGTCACATCAATGGGTTTCATAAACTTGGTCCGAAAATGGAAAAAATGAAAACAAAATGATTTTTGAAGATTTTGTTGTTTCTTTAATTTTGACAAAAAATTAACCAAAACTATTGATGCGACCATTCATTTGAAAGCTTTTCTTATAAGGAATTCAAATATGTAGTCAGTTTTAAAATCAATTGAGATTCCATAAAACTATGGGAAACCGCGAAAATGATACATTTTCTTCAACAGTTCTAACAAAATGCACCCTGATTACCCTGAAATTCCTCAGTTCAATCCGGAAATCAATTGATAATGTTCTTTAGATCTGTAGAAGGAATAATGAGCACTGTTTCGATACTTTAATAATATAGGCACTTCACAGAAAGCAGGAAAATGAGAAAATTAGCCGCCATTTTGGAAAATGGCTGCCATGGGTCAACCAGGTCAAATCTGAAGTGGCTCCCTATCTCAATATTTTCTTTAAGACGTTTTTGAAATGTGTGGAAAGTTTCATGCTTCTATGTATAAATGCACTATTACTCCCCTATTCATGACAAATCTGCCCCGCTATACCTTCAGATAAGTTATAAATTAAGTTTGATTAACAGCTGTGTAAAGCATATGTTATAGATGGCACCACATGTTCCGTGGTTGAAGTCCATACAATCTCTTGTTTATAGTTCCTAATCTGACCAGGTGTATTGATTGTTTGGCCAATTCAAATGTTTTGTCTGCATATTACAAGTTGCCAGTAAATTAACGGTTGAAGTAATTGTTCATTAACGTGAACTGAATGTTAAATGACATGTTGCAGTAAATTTATCTTGGAGCCATTTTGTAACTGACAAAGAACTGTAAATTCACAGACAAAGTCTGTTTTAAAAAAATACTGATAAAATAGCAATAAATTTACGGTTCTTTTAGCCAGAAAAACACGGCCATTTCTTACAGTGTATGAATAGATTATTTTCCAGTATTAAACTTAGTTTCTTCACTGTATGTTTACAAGTGTCAAACATACCACAGACTAAATTTGGATCTCTTTATAGCACCCCAACAGTGTCCAAAAATAAAAACCAATGTATACTTAGTTCCAAATAATATTGTTCATATATATTTAGCTAATCTGTATTATATAGGTATATCTTTAAAGAGGGACATTCAGAATTCTTTAGCTGCTCATTCAATCGGTAAATTAACATGCAATCTTAAGTCAGTCTAAGTTCCATGCACCAGGAGGTGTCCCCATCTGGTGAGTGGAATGTGGCAGATAGGGCCCCCCAAGTGATCATAACCACGTGGGTTTGTTTACAAAACACAAATGAGCGAGCTCTGATAGGACATGCACTGGACATGGTCCATTGAACAGTTATTGATATGAAAACACGGCGCCATTTGCATCAGTCCAAGGAGCTCTCAACGACAGAAATATGCCAGTTATCAGAGGTCAGAATTTTTTTATGCTTCCAAATTATACCGTTTGTTTTATAGACATGGTTGTGCCTACATATGTCGAGTCATATGGGTTGGTGTGCCCTCTGCAAAGTTCTGTAGGAGCTAATGTGTCAGCTACCTGAAAATCCTATGGAAGTGATCCAGTCCCAATTCCTGGCCTATCGGCCAGCAATTGGACTGTCTGGTTTAATATTGTGTCATTTTGTCACATGGTGGCTTATACATGCTTTCTGTTATTGTAACTTATACATATTATTTTGTTTCTTGTGTTACAGGGTTTTTTATTCAACCTGAATAAAGTTTTTCATCTATTCACATCATTTCAATGTTGTCAATCGCCCCGCAACAATGGAGCCCCCCAGTGAGGAGATCGAAACTTCATGCTTTTGACAACTTAAACACCAAGAGTCAACAATCCCCCCAGGATTAAGGACAGGTGATCAACCAAAACTCCTCACCTTTACAAATTTCAAGATTACTAGCACAGTGCTACAGTGGTTGTCATGGATTTAGCAACCCTAGACAATCATTTCAGTGACTTTTGTCGACATTTTCATGGAACATTCAAGTTTCATTATGTCACTTTATTTAACTGCAAGCGCTACTTATTCATTGACACTGTTGTTACAGTGCATGAAAATGACTATTGACAATTGAAAATAATTTAAGCTAGCATTTTAATTGATTTTAAAAATTCTATATGTACTGAAATTGTTGATTATTGTGATATATATGACTGTTGACACAACTGGTAAATTTTTCATTACACAACAATTATACAGTGGATCATTTGAAGATCAATTAGACATGATTATTTATAACCATTGGCCTAGCTTCTGATATACTTGCAAATAGCAGTTTAAACAATAACTATTTGGGTGACTGCTAAAATTGTTAATTTATCTGTTATTGTAAAGACTGAAGAACATATTTTTGACACAGAAAGAAGAAGCCCTGTCTCAAATGCACCCAACTGACCCAAGAACTTCAAATTTTCCATAAATTAAAGTCTCTGGGAAATCTTGACCTCCCATTGATTAAAAAATTAGGCAATGACTTGGAGACCAAATCTCTTCGCTGGGTGACCATTATTTTACTATGTGAAAAGATCAACTTGGGTTTGACCCATATGAAGGGGTCCCTCTTGATCTCACACAAAAATAACACCATCATTAAGACTTGAATAACTAAGTATAAATTATTATTGATGTTGTGTTAAAATTTGACAGGCAAATTGGATCTGCCCATTTTTGTTTTTTGTTTTCTCAGCCCTCCCAATAGCTTATGCATACTGTAAGCCTTTTTGTCAGTAAATTTGACTTTCAGCACAGTGACTGCTCTGCGAAAGTTATACTGAGCACCAGAGAGAAATGCCCACACAGAAGTCTATCAGTCAGTGTAAGAGCGTTAATGCCAATATCGCTGAAACCTGGCATAAAGTCCGAGAGATGATGAATGTTATTTCCTTGCAAGATTTGTTTAATTCTGTCGGTGATCAATCATGGCTTTTCTTGACTACATATTTGATACCACTTTTGACTGAAATTGTATTTTGAGAAGCAGTACTATGACAACTCTGAAACTGAGAAAAAAAATTCTTGAATATTATATGGTATACAGTTGATATGTGACAACTAGGCAATGTGATACCAGTCATAGCCAGATCTTTTTTTTATTTAAGACCAGCTGTCTTGTACCAAGGAACCTCATAGTAGAGTACAACCTCAAACAAAGGTAGAAAATTTTCTGTCAGAAGTCCCCTGTTTACCTGATACCGATTTTGCCCTCCTTTCTCCTCTTCACCCAAATCTTTTTACAACTAACTTGGACTCCTTGCAGCAACCTTAGCCAATGTTATGAAATCTATTAAGACAGCTACCAATGTAACTGCAATTAGCAAAAGGGTACACTATAAAATAAATCAAACACAACGCGGTTTGATGGAGATTAAATTGGTTTCGTTTAAATGTAATTTTAAAAGGCAGTTTTAGGTAGGTAAAGGTAGGAAGTTATCAAGGGTAGCCAAAAGGTGTGAAAAGGTAAAGTAGTGGCTGATTCTTCCTTCCTGCTGGGGTAGTCGTACTTTATTTTGGATTGTACTGTAGTTAGTGATACTAACTTGCTTCAGGAGTTACCAGAATAAGAAGACAAGCCCCAAAATGTCAAAGATCGGAATGTGTAGCAGGTTTCCCAAAAACATCAGAATCTTTGGATATGATACAGGTCTCTGGAAACACTCTGCTATCTGCATTTTGAAAATCAAGTGGATATAGGCCTAAATCATGATTTCATAATTAAGTCAATAATAATATTAGTATGAGTTTTTTCACAGGAACGAAACACAAACAAAAATTTCTTAAACAAGTAATCAATATTGGTTGCTTTGAAGTAGATTTTTTCCAGAAATGGAGGCAAACCTTGAAATCTGGGTAAACTCAGGAAATTGAAAGATCTTAAGTGAAATTAAAGGTTTCATGAGTGTCGCACGTCTGCAAACACCTTTGAGTTGACTATAACATTTACAGAGATATATTGCATGCTCATACATAAAGGCAACTGCTGACAGGAAGAAACATGCAGATGTAAATCACAAGCAGAAAACATCAAGGCGGCATAACAATCTCCAGCAGCACAAAACTCAAGAATAATCGCTGACAAAATGCTGTGGTTTTCATCTTAACGGCTTCCTTCATTAAAGAGATGCAGGAAATGCCACTTAACTGACGCATTGCCAAAACATCCTGTTGATAGAACTCACAAAATTGGAAAACAATGTTTTCGTTGTAGACCTTCTTGTTCAAATTTGCTTAATATAACAATTTAAGAGACAAATACGACATCCCAGCAGTAAAACATTAATTTACAAGACAAAGGATTATGCCAATAAATTCATTCTGGATTCAGAAGAGACTAAATTTGAGAGCACCTCACTCCACCAAATAACTTCCAGTCTTGTCTGTCTATCAGACTGTTGGCACTGCCTTGATTTCTTTACCAGTGTTTATAATGAACAAATAACCTTCTCCAGCAAGGTTGAATTACAAAAATTCGCCTCCCTTTGATTGCAACTATTTCAACTAGTTTCTTCATTCTTTAATATGGGAAAATGAATAGGGAAAGTATATCCATCTGATTTTGACCAGCCTGCATTTCAGATAGCACTTTGACAAACTTTGCGCTTTGAGCCGTGAGCTGTATTAAAGTGGAAGGCTGTCAAAATGGATCTTCCCATTGCAGCGCATGACACTAAGTATACACACAAAACTAATGCAATTGGTGGCTCGCAGTCTAAGAACAGACTGCTTCCTCCCCCTCTCCCCATTGCTTTAACAAAAAGCACCACATCATAAGGTTCCTACAATGTATATGGAGGAAGCAGCCAGTATAATGAAGGATATATCTAGACTTTCAATGTCAAACAAACACTGCTTTAATTTCGATGACTTATATTTAGTGAGTCAAATGTTTTAGCGTGACAATTGTAAATATAATGCATTAAAAAAAAAGGCCCCGTGCCTCATTGTCATTTGAACAGAGAAAGTTCTAATCCTAATTATGTTCTTAAAATTCAAATGTCACTAACTCTTTCTGGGTAAATTCACATTCAAAGTTTCAATCTTTTTTTTTTTTAATTTTTTTTTTTTAATTTTTTTTACTTTTCTATTACTTTTTTAAACCATTTTTTCAAGTGTGCAGTTCAATATAACTTTGTCATTTTTTATCAAACAACATTCGCTTACTTTCAACTTGAATAGCAATGTCAATGGACCAAAATAATACTGTGACTCATCTTAAACTAACCCTTCATATGGCCAAACAGTAACAGAATGACATGACTTGTTGCTATGTTTCTACAATATCTACATTGTATTCAGTTGTGATTTAGGTTTTGCAGTAAATATTGTATCAGCAACATATCATATACCAGTAATCTAATTTACACATACTTCCTTTATCTTTGAACTGTATATTAGCAACATATCATATACCAGTAATCTAATTTGCATATACTTCTTTTATCCACTCAGACTCAGGACCTGGGAATGCAAGTTGATACCAAAAGCCATTTGCTGAAGCAGAGTTGCATGCCTTGCTGTGCTATCATCATAGAAATACATAGAAGGGACATGAGGCTCTGGCAGATGAAGCAACCAAATCCACCATCTTGGAACTGCCCTGAATACTGGCACAATGGACTGTGACGTCACCAATAACTGTGATGTCACTTATAACAATGGCATGACGTCACATCATAATTATTCTATTGTGACATCATGTCTCAGGGCAGTTCCAATATGGCGGATTTGGTGACCTCATCTTGAGGTGGCATCATACAGCCTCATGTCCGTTCTATATATTTCTATGGCTGTCATGCAGGTAGGAGAGGAAACAGTCACAGAAGATCTCAAGACAGGCTTGAATGGCATTGCAGGGTGAAAGCACAGTAAGCGCCTCAATATTTGGCCCCTATGACCTAAGAATTATTTTCATCAGAAGTGCAAGCGTAGTACATCAATTTGAACCTAATAATGTGTAGAATACAGAATTATGTTTGTTTAATAAATCAAGACAGGTATTTGCTGGGCTGCTATGAACTGCATTATGAAAGTTCCATGAAAATCGAGGTTTTTCTGTAGAAATGGACCATTGGCTTTTCGACAGTTTTCACTGATGTGATATGGACAATTTGCATGAACTGTGACAAATTCAACTTTTGAGCCTTGTCAACATTCACAAAAATAATCTAAATTTGTCACTAAACATAGTATCCCTGCTTTATTCTTGACATACCAGATCTCCAAACATCAGTCCCCAGACTAATTTGAACATTTTTGTGGACGTAATGGACGGACATTTACACTTTTTAGCCTGGTTTCCAGTGTATAAGTTAAATTCATTGTGTTTTTGATTTTTTCAGTTGCATACATAGGTAGAGAGAGATAAACATGCATTTCCATCTCAGTTGATGAATTAGCTAGCCTTTAATTCATTTAAATTACCAAAAATCGGTTGTGGACGTAATGGACGGACATCAACTTTAGCCATTAAAGCTTCTTGTATCTTACAATCATCAGTGGCCATTGGAACTTTTTTGTTGAAATTCGTTAAACCAATATCATATCTTGGCTATAGCACCAAATTCGGCTAATTATTACATAAAAATACCCTCCAGCCAGCCTTTGAACCCCTGACTGTAAATTTGCAAAAATATGGTTACTAGCAGACCTTTCCTTTGGACAACATGGCTACCATAATTATCTTGTTGTAAAGTCAGCCAATGGTACCTGAAGGCCAGGGAGGTACAGTAAACAGATAATGTCACCGGCAGAATGTGAACTAAATATTAGGCTACAGCAATGCTGCAATAGACGGTGCTTAAGAAAAAGGGCCACTGGTTACATGCTAAAATTGACAAATTATACCAACTTTAAAGGTCTGCCCAGAGCATGGTTTTAATTGTATGCTCTTGAAAAATGCCTAAATTTCTCAGATTTACTTGTTGATCAAGCTTGAATACTGCACTGTTTCTTCTTTATGTCAGAAATAGGTTTCTAGGACCCTAAATTTACTTTTATCTGATCAAAACGCAATTGAGGCCTTTACCGTGCTTTCACCCTGCAGCTATTCTCTGCCTATATTTTATACCCTACAGACTGCTTTGTGGCCAGGAGTCCAGGACACTTTTAATTATGCCAGTCAAGAACGAAATAAGTTTTGATTGGCTAATTTAGTTTCTCCCTAAAACAATGAAAAATCTTCGTATAACTTCAAACAATGTGGTGGATTCTTGAGAAGAAGGGTAGAAATTATAGTAAAATTGTAGTCTAATGGAAAATCGCTGACTACGCTAACAGGAATTTGATTCAGAATGTTGTTTTTATGTTTAAACTTGAAAATTTTCTTACAGACATAAAATAACTTCAAACACAACTTCACTTTGTATTATTGAATTATTTTGCCAAACTACTTACTCGTTGGATACTACATTCAAATACCAGTCGACAACTTTACATCTTATATGCTGTGTCAAATGTACTGTTATAAAGTGCACAAAATATATGTGGTACAGAAATTTGACATTCAGGCAATTATATATTAAGACTCTGACAGTTTTCCAATTTGGCAACAACCTTATAGAGGCAAGTGCCTAATTAAGCTCTTAAATATGTAGGACACATGTCTGAAAGTAGCGTCACCACTCTTGTCTCTTGTATGAAATGCTTATAGTTTAGTGTTACACAAGACAGCCATTAAATGGCTCTTGACCTCAGCAGGTTCTGATGTCAGACAGACATCAGGATGACATCCGCCTGATGTCAAAGTTGGTCAAAATTGCCCACAGGAAGTCTTTGGCCTCGACCAATATTACTGCTTCGGCCAATAAAACTCAATATTGGTCTCCTCACCATCCACTATCTATATATTATATATTTGTATCTTACACAAAGATAATAGCAAAAACCCCAATGCTTAGAACAAGCTTACTCACTTAAGGTGGCTCGCTACTCACGCCAAATGGTCATTTACACACATATACGCGCAGCCAGGCAGGCCCTATCAATCGTAACGTCACCACAGCAGCAGAGCTCTGCTGACACTGCTGCAGGGTCTTTTCTTAATTTTAAGAATTCCATGTGAAGGCCGCTTCGTTTTCCATTTGCGCCACTTCTATTAGGGCTAGAATCTTCTCGTTTGCTGCATTGGATTCGCCATGAAGTGTACTATATGCCAAAATAATTTCAGCTTTCTGGTGCGAATAGAAAATTTCTGGAGGCAATTTTCGGCAAGCATGTCTAATTTCGCAAAAATGACTCTGTTATATAAATAAATGTCTATATCAATTTGCAGGCCCGTTGGAACCCCTGTCAACATCATTATATTGTTCCTCACTTAATTTGGAAACAGATGACAAAGAAATGGAAAATTCTATCTAGTTTTTTTTTTTTAGCGTTATGATTCATAAAAAGATAAAAATTTTCTGAATCACAACTTTTGTTCCGAACCCCTAGAAAAGTTCTTTAAACCAAATATATCTTTCTGGAAATTAAATAAGCTTTTCCATAAGACTGTCCTCTTTAATTCCATGCTTCATTTAATAACATAGGATGAATGCCTACTGAATGGCGTGGAAAACTTCCAGTAAAAAAATTAAGAAAAAAATTGAGTTTTTCAGGTTTGCGTTGACTGACTTTCTTTTACAAACCTCAAATATTTTGAAAGAAAGGCTGGTAGCGACCACTTTCATTTATATATCCTTGCGATAAACTATATTTTGGATCATTTTAAACTATTTCTAAGAAATCCTATCTTGGAAAGTTCACGAGTATCGAGCCACCTTAAATCAATTGTCACGGACTCTGGAGTACAGGTAAGAAACTAAGCCAGAACAAATTAACATTAATTGCTAATAAGACAAGATATTACACATGCCCACCACTTCTCAGATTTATCTAAATAATTATGTCTGGCTGACAATCCGTGACTGATCATGAACACACTAGATAATACCAAAATGTGGAATGTATAATCCATCAAATCTTCTAAAGATTGATTGATTTCAAATGAAAGACAGAGCCTTGGTATGCACCGATTGTTTCAGAAATTGATTGATTGACTTCAGTGTGGCCATACATATACGTATGTATGATGATTCAGTTGCATCATCATCAGTTTAATGAGTGCTTTCAAGAAGTTCCCCTTGAAAGACACATACATGGAAGGAGTACATTGTAATTTTGAAGAAGCTATAATTTCTGTGACTTTTCGACATTTATCAACAAAGGTGTGCAGTTGCAATGCTTCAGACCATGAATGATTGAGCCTCTTTAGTGCTGGTAACAATTGGCATATCCAACAAAACATTATTGCCAATCATATTTCAACATTATTCAAGTAACAAAGTATGGTAAGATTCCTCCTATATTGTTAAGTTGGAAATTTTGATTCGACTTAAATTATAGAGCGAAATGGTTCCACAATTCACCTAAACATTGTAAACATGTGACTTATTATTAACGAATAAGTTCATTCACCTGTCAGAGTTAGGTATTTGTATTTCTACAGTGTGACTTGCAGATACTCCGTGGTCAGGTCAAACATCAGTTCTCATATGGATGGGACAAAGTGTAATGCCTAGTTCTCATGGAGACGTAACAGAGGGTTTAAGCGACGGCGTTTCTTATATTTCCAGGAAAGGGCAAAGATTTGAGCATGTTCGCCGTCAATTTTGGCTTTACGGCGCGACAGGAACAGCATGCGCCGTTTTAAGAGGTCTTTCTACGCAATTCCTAGAAATTTGACGATGCAGGAAAAAAAGATTCAACCGGTTGAATCTTTGCGAGGGATAGATAGATAGATGGAACACAATGCTCGTTACATATATACACTGCAGAAAAGAAAAGCAGTTGTCGTCACTTTGCAGGGATTGGACTTGGATAGATAGATAGATAGATAGATAGATAGATAGATAGATAGGCAGATAGATAGATAGATAGATAGATAGATAGATTGATGGATGGATGGATTGATGGATGGATTGATTGATTGATTGATTTTTGGGCTTGTTTTGTCAACATAGGATGTGTACATGGCCAGCTCAATTGGGAGGATTTGGTGGCCCTTAAAAGGGCCTGGGGTTTGTTGTTTTGAATAGATAGTCTGCATCTTCTTCAGATTTTCTCCAACTGCCAAGGGACACTTCTTGCCGGACTGTTGACCCAGTCACGTAGGTAGTCTCGAGCAGCCTTGGCATCTCTGGAGGCATTTCCGTGTCGAAGTGGTTCTCCTAGGTCATGCAATTGACGGTCTCCCCTCCAAGCTCCTTCAGTGACGTCATGTGTCTGTGGATCTTCTCTGTCCATAACTTCATTGTCACGGACATGGTGGACGCCTACTCTGTCTCGCAGAATGTTGTGTAGAACACAAGCAGCCATTGTGATGTATGTCACTCTTGTAGGTCGTTGGGGCATGGTGGTCAGGAAGCATCTGAACCTGTGTGACAGCAGACCGAAGGCATTCTCCACCACTCTCCTGGCTCTTGAAATCCTGTAATTGTAGACTCTGGAAGCAATGTCAAGGTTCCTTCTTGGCACTGGCTTGAGCAGCCATGTCTTCAGGGGAAATGCCTCGTCACCCATGATGTAATATGGGAAAGGATTGTCTTCTGTGCCAGGTAGAGGTTCTGGAGGTGGTAGGCCTAGATCTTCGTCGTCCAGGAGTTGTCGAAGTGTTGTGTCCTTGAAGACGCCGCCATCAGATGCACTTCCTTGACAGCCAGCCTGCACATAGATGAACTTGTAGTCGGCATCAACGAGGGCCATCAGGACAATGGAATGAAATCCCTTGTAGTTGTAGAACAAGGAGCCTGCAGCCTTGGGACATCGGATTGCGACGTGCTTGCCATCCAGCTCTCCAATGCAGTTGGGCAAGTTCCATTTCGTCTCAAAGGCCTTGGCTATCTCCTTCCATCTTTCAGGCTGTGTGGGTAGTGCCAGCTGTCTTTCGAAGGCATGAACGATGGAAAGGCAGACCTCAGGGATGAAGTTGCAGATGGTGTTGGGTGCCACACGGAAAGCATAAGCTAGGGACTTGTAGCTGTTTCCTGTTGCCATGTACCGCAGGGTGATAGCCAACTTTAGACCAGGTTCCAAAGCCCTCCTCATGTTGGTGTCTTGCTTAGCGATCAGTGGTCCAACAGCTTCCAGGAGTTCAGCAAAGATGTCAGGGGGCATTCTAGTGTAGTTGTAGTAGCCGGACACATCATTGACTTGCAGTTCAGGCATCAGTTGATGGTAGTGACCATGTTGTTCCCTCTGCAGCAACCAGTTGCGAATCCACCACCTTTTCTGTCTCCTGGCCCTCCTCCTCCTGTGTCTCAAATAGACAGCTCCGATAGCAGCAGCAGCAGCACCAGCCACAACAATAATTTCTTCTTCATTCATCATGCATATGTTCAGTAGGCAGTCGTTGTGTTCTCATTGAAGGGCAATCAGCAAATGAAGCAAGGAGGTCCTCTGTGTCCCTTTTTATAATGACCAAAAGTGACTCCTGCAGCAGCGAAACACACTTTGCCGCAGCGCTGCAACAAGAGACCTTCGTCGATGCTTAAGAGACCTTCGTCGCTGCTTAAGGCAAGGACGACGAAGAAGGTCAGCATCGACGTGCCTGTAATGTCCTCGGCGCTGTATGAATGCATGTGCGACGATGAACCATCAAGGTACGCAGTAACAAGTACCTAAATGCGGCGTTGCATCGTTACAGTCGTCGGCGAGGCTGTCATTTTCAGCGGCGCATCTTACCTCGGGTGTACGCCGAAGGTTTCCTGATGCGTCGCAGGTCGCCAATTTCAGACGTAGCTGCCTCACAACCATCAGCGGCGTAAGAGGAAACAACATTGGGCGAAGTAAAAGCAGCCTCGCCGAATTCCAAAACAAAGTGCGACGAGTCTGTTTGGAACTGCGCTGAGGCAAGAGAGGCGGAACGCGGCGAAGAAAGCTTAAGCAGCGCCGCGGACACCTCAAGACTCACCGCGGCTACAAACTTTAAGCGCCGCACATGACACTAATTGATTACGTAACGTGCCTCAACCAACGTTCTACGCCACAACTTTCCAAGAAATGACTTCTCTTGACGCGCCGCTCTCAAATCGCCGTCGTGAGAACTAGGCATA
This sequence comes from Platynereis dumerilii, assembly GCA_026936325.1. Taxonomy (NCBI): domain Eukaryota; kingdom Metazoa; phylum Annelida; class Polychaeta; order Phyllodocida; family Nereididae; genus Platynereis; species Platynereis dumerilii. Next base: position 647,958 of record JAPTHN010000138.1, read on the forward strand.
AGTCAGAGTAAGCTTCTTATTTGGTTGCAAGGCCTGGACTTGGCATGCCAATACACTGAATTGAAAAACTCATTTAAGTCAAGGCAAGCCATTAACAACAAATAGCATCGTGACCCATGAAAAAAATAGCTGATGGTCACACAAAAAGGCTTTGAAGTGTGCTTTTTGACTAATCTTTTTTATTTATCCATTAGTTTGATGTCTCGCTCAGTCACCTGTTTTAAGTGTAGTGGTTTTAACACGTAGCCTTGTTATAGATACTGCCTGCTGATCTCTCTTGAGCTTTGTCCTCCTTAACTAATTAACTCTGCAAGTTCTTCCATGCAATCAAAATCAAAAAAATTTTTTTTATCACCAGATTGAGATAACATTTTAATATTAGCTGCCACAGCCCCTGGGTGCAGCAAAATAGAGTTACGGACAATAAAATCCACTCACTTTTGTCAGTTTATGTTTTTACTACAATATTTCTCAAATCAAAATTGATGACATCATCAGGAAGCCAAAAAGTCCTTCAGTCCTACTAAGCTTCTTTCCACGTTGCAGAGCCTTAGCTTGGAATGCCAATATAGTCACTTTCAAAAGCCTGTTGAGCTCAACCAAGCACCTTCAGAAATAGCCTCCCTACCCACCTAAAAAATAAAAGGCAAAAAACTGGGTTGAGATGTGGTGATAAATCATACTATGTCGTAAGACAAATTAGTTGGTGCATTTGGGAAATAATATGTGTATCTGTAGATGTAACAGAGCATACAGGTGAGTGCAATCAAAATCCAGTTGCTCATATTAACAATCAGGTTACAATAATCTTTACTTTCTTTCTCATCCTGAATGTAACAAAAGAGATAAAGAGATGAGTCATTTGAAAAGCAATTTATTATACACACAAAAAAAGCCATAAACAGTTGTTGTTCACAGCTTAGGAAGCATTATTTCCAGGTAATGCAGCAGACGATAGACAACTCCTTCACACCGAATCACATTTCTGCAGCATATAATCTTCAGAACAAAACGTCTACCTCTCTTGAGCAGAAATACTGCTGATGCATGGAGGCACGTGCCTAGCAACTGACAAGATGAATTATAGCCTAACAGAAACTTATGCAAAACAAATCATAAGCAGCACAAAACTCAAGAATAACAGATGAATAACACAATCTTGTCTTAATATAATGACGGCCATAATCAGAAGACGAATTTTGGTTCGTTGCTGTTGTGAAATTGCACAGATAGCAAATTGCGGGAAAACATGTTTTCATGTGGCTTAATCTGACAAGTCGACAGGCTCTCCTTCTCTATCAAGGTAATTATTAGCAATATTTTTTATACTGTTAAATATTCAGATTAAATCACCTCATCAAACTAGGTCTTTTTAGAGAATTTTTAAAGGATTTTCAACAGGGAGACCAACGCAACAACCTGAAACTATTATTAAATTTAATCATAACACTTGAATGCGCAACAGTACAGTAGATCATTTGACCATCAATTAGATATAGTTTTTCATATAGAGGCCTAAATTCTGATATACTTGCAAAAAGGAGTTTAAACAATTGAGGTGACTGCTAAAATTGTATTTCTCTTTGTTGTAAGTGTTAGGACTGCAGAACAACTTTTTGACCGATCCGTTTCAAATGCATGCACCCAGAAACTTCAAATTTTCAATTTATTGGAGTCTCTGGAAAAAGTTGACCTCCCATTGACACAAATTATAGGCAATAACTGGGAGACCAAATCTCTCACTTGGGTGACCATTGATTTTGGTCTCCAAGCTACTATGTTAAAAGATGCACTTGAGGTGTGGCTCATAAGAAGGGGTCCAAGAATTTCCTTTTGATCTCACGCAAAAACAAAACACCATTATTTAAGGCTTGAATAACTTAGTAAGTATATATCTATTGATGCTGTGTTAAAATTTGACAGGAAAATTGGATTTGCCCATTGTTGGATTCTTGTTTTCTTAGCCCACCCAAAAGTGTGTATATATACAGTCAGACCAAGAATTATTCAGATGCTTGCTGTTTTGTTATTATCTTAAGGAATTTCCAAGTAAACCAATGAAACATGCAATCAAAAACATCCTTGGCATTGCATATAACCTGCACAAAACAAATGTATTGCAAATTGGCAAGAAATGTGGTGAAAAAAGCTACTTTTGTTAACTCAATGCACCAAAAATTATTCAGACACTTTAACAATGTTGTAGAAAGTGAACTATTTACTATTATTTGTTAGTATTTATATCAAAATAATGTTAAAAAACTACCTAGGGACCATTATGACTGCATAGAATGACAGGTGTGATCATCAATTGAGAAAATTAGGATAAATATTGGAGATAAACATTACATCCAGTTTATCACATTTTCATGCACTCTTTAACCTCAAACATGCCTTGTATTGATTCAAATTGCTTTAGTTTACCTTAGAATTGTATTCTAAAAACTGTGAGTCACAGTATGAAACACTGGAGGCTGCATACTAAGTTCAGTGCACTTTTGTATTTATTGGTCCAATTTTACCAAAACAAAAAAATGTCCATGTGGCACCAAAACCTAACAAATTTTTTGGAAAGCAAGAGTCATTATCTATTTCAAGCTATATTTCATGCATGGTCCAAAACAGCAACTCAATGGGGAACTTTGAACTTCATTTGGGAAGAGAGCAAAAATGTGGTTCTTCTGCCTCAATGCTGTTCCAATGCTATTCAAATGGAGATTGTTCCATGAAAGCACACTATAGTTTTAGTATGGCATATCATTTGTAAACAACTGACGTTAATGGGCTATCCTTCATACGCAATAGAGTCAACAACCTTAGGAAGGCTATGCAACTTTATTTAAGTGATTTGATGGATTGCAGTGGCTCAGTGGACAAGGATTTCAGAAAGCTGTTAGAGCCAAAAACAAAAGGAAAATACCAAAGTGCATAAAATTTTTCAATTAAGCCTGAATTTCAATTTTATTTTGATAGAACAGTTAACAATTGTCATTTAATGATATTCTGAAATATTTCCAATTGATATCTAACAGATTTCAGCCACATTAGTCAAGAAAATGTGATAAACTGAATCAGATGTTTATCTCACATATTCATCAACATTTTCTTAACTGATGATCACACCTGTCATCCAAAGTGGCCACAATGATCACATGGTAGTTTATTGGCAATATTTGGGATAAATATTAGTAAATAGTTAACTTTCTACGTTTTTGCAAAAGTGTCTGAGTAATTTCTGGTTCCTGATATCGTCAAAATAATTATTTTCATCCAATTTTGTGACAGTTTGCAAAAAATTTGTATTGGACAGGTTTCACTTAATACCAACGATGATTTTGACTGCATGTTTCATTGCTTGCTTTGTAATTCCTTCAAAATAATAACAAAACAGAAAGTGCCCGAATAATTCTTGGTCTGACTGTATGTCAGCCTTTTTGTCAGGCTATTTGACTTTCAGCACAGTAACTGCTCTGGGAAAGTAATACTGCACACTAGAGAGAAATGCCAACACTGAAGTCTATCAATCACTATAAGAGCGTTAATGCCAATATCGCTGAAACCAGGCATAAAGTCTGAGAGATGATGAATGTTATTTCCTTGCAAGTTATGTTTATTTCTGATCAATCATGGCTTTTCTTGACTACATATTTGATAACAATTTTTACTGAAACTGTATTTTGAAAAGCAGTAGGGGAGAGCGGGGCACAGTGAGACACATTTTTTATTTTCAAGTGTTCCAAAATGTTGGCAGTAACGAGTTAAATGAGATCAGGTCTACATTATAGGTAATGACGTTGGGTATATTGTCAAGTAGTATCAGGTTCCTACCTTTTACAGGTTTGGAGAAATTTTGAGTTACGTCCATGCTCGTTAAGTGTCTCACTGTGCCCCGTGGGCGGGGCACAGTGAGACAGCAGGCGGGGCACAGTGAGACAGGGCATCTGCTGCCATAACCCCCGATCCTCGGGACCTGCAGAATTTTTCCATCAATTGTTGCTACAGAAACTACTGTACTCTTATAATAGCAGCGGGCTGCGTGATTTTTTAGGTCCGTTTTTGAGCATGTTTCGAAACTTCATCGCACAGGACACATGCACGACTTATTTAACCTGCCGCACCTGTTACATACTAATCAAAATTCATTTTGATGCTTCTCTTTGAATATGACTCACTAAAATCAGGAGTTTATTGCAGGCATTTTGTTTTTAATAGTGAATTGTAAGCTATGCCTTATATTCAGGTCATTTCGAGTGTATTTTATGATGTCTCACTGTGCCCCGCCTCCAACTGTCTCACTGTGCCCCACGCAGCTCTCTTTATAAAATTTTTGAATCCTGCGGACCAGATGCCTGTATTGTGGTTCATTATCTCACTAAACTAAGGCAAATAATCAAGGTTTGAATTCCTGGCAATTGATTTGAGTTATACCATTTTTCTTGGGAATTATAACAAAAAGTCGTTTAGCAAAATTAATTACTTTTATCGGCTCAAAACCTAAAAATTGAAATTCCGCTCTCGATATGCTGTGTAGGCATTCCGGATATAGGTCAGACTCTCACTTACTTACTTTTTGTACTATACAAAAGAGGGTTGATCTGTAAACAGTACCAGGTAGACGCTACGGGCTTTGTCTCACTGTGCCCGCCGTCTCACTGTGCCCCGCTCTCCCCTACTTTGACAACTCTGACAGTGAGGAAAAACATTCTTGAACATTATATGGTATACAGTTGATATGTGACAACTAGACAATGTGATACCTGTCATAGTCTCGGCCCCAGATCATTTTTTATTTAAGACCAGCTGTCTTGTACCAAGGAACCTCACAGTACAGTACAACCCAAGATGAAGTAAGAAAATGTTCTGCCCGAAACCTATTTTGCCTTCCTTTCTCCTCTCCACCCAAAGAACTCTATTAAGACGGTTACCAATGTAACTGCAATTAGCAGAAGGGTTCTATATCAAATAAATCAAACAAAATTGTGTGATGGAGATTAAATTGGATTTGCTTCAAGTAATATCAATGTAAATTTAAAAGGCAGTTTAAGGTACGTAAAGGTAGGAAGTGTTTCAGGGGTAGCCAAACAACAAGTAGTCAATATCGGTTGTTTTGAAACAGATTTTGCCAGAAATAGAGGCAAACCTTGAAATCCAGGAAACCCAAGCAAATTAAAAGATCATTCTGAGATGAAAGGTTTCGTCTGCACACACATTTGAGTTGACCACAACATTTACAGAGATGCATTTTTTGCACCTTCTATAATATGAGTCATTCATAATATATGTATTCACACTTGAAATTGTTAGATAATAACCTCCTAGAGGAAACAATAGTTGGACTGTCCAGCAAAAATAGCGTTTGAACAGAAAAAGACAAGAAATCATTTTAAAACCGTGTTGACAAATAATCGTCTTAAGAAATCACAATTTTATGGCATAACAACCTGAAGAGGAGAATTTCCATAACTCAAGTAGGAAAAACTTCATTACCCATACACCAAGGCAAATGCTGACAGGAAGAAACATGCAAGTCTGAATCACAAGCAGAAAACATCAAGGCGGCATAACAATCTCAAGCGGCACAAAACCCAAGAATAATCGCTGGCAGAATGCTGTTTCATCCTAATGGCCTCCTTCATTAAAGAGATGCAGGAAATGCCACTTGATGCTTTGCTAAAACATCCTGTTGAAAAAGAACAACTCATAAAACTTGAAATCAATGTTTTCGTTGTTGACCTTCTTATCAAATTTGCGTAATATAACAATTAAGAGACAAATGCATTATCCCAGCAGTAAAACATACATTTTCAAGACAAGGGATTATCCACATAAATCCATTCTTGTTACAGAAGAGCCTTAATTTGAGAGCACCTCACTCCACCAAATAATTTCTGGCTTTGCCAGTCCTTCAGACTGTTGGCACTGCCTTGTTTTCTTAACCGGTGCTTAGAAAGAATAAATACATATAATTATGTAGTTTTCTCCTGCAAGGATGATTACCTACAAAAATATGCCTCCTTTGATTGCAACTACTCCAACTAGTTTCTTCATGCTATAATCCGAGGAAATGTAGAGGAAACTATATCAATCTTCTTTTGACCAGCCATTGTGATACCAGTCAATGGCAGTCATAGTCTCCACGCCAGATCTTCCCCTATCAGCGTGCCTCGGCGGTCCAACGTCAGCCCGAATCTGGTCCGATGCTACTGACATTGGACCGCTGAGGCATGCTGACAGGGTCATTATTTGAGACCAGCTGTATTGTACCAAGGAACCTCATTGCAGTTCGTGACTTACTGACTTGCTCCTGGAGTTGCCAGTATAAGCAGGCAAGCCTTAAACAAGTCGAAGAACTGAAGGTTTTAGCAGGTTTCCCTAAAAACAACAGAATCATTGGATATGAAACAGCTAACCTAGATCTCTAGAAACACTGCATTTGGAAAATCAAATAGACAATCCTGATTTTTCATTAAATCAATAATTATGTATTCTCACAAAATATAAATTGCCTTAATTTAAATCATGTGACTCTGCATACAATCAAAAGCTTTGTAACATGAGCATGTAAGACATTTCTGGTATGTTTTCAGCTGGATATATAGAGTTCGGCAAAATCTTCGCACAAAAATGCTGCATTAAAGATCGATGAGCCTTTTTTTTCTAAGGAAATAAAAACAAACAAAAGGTTCTTGAACAATTAATCAATGTTGGTAGCTTTGAAGTTGATTTTGCCAGAAATGGAAGAAAAACCTTGAAAACTGGGGAAAATCTCTGTAAATAGTAAGAATTTATATGCTTATTCCAATTGTTGGCGATTTTCTGCAACAATTATGACACTTAATAAAAAATTATAACAAGAAAATTAAAAAAAAGATAAAATTGAGGCGATTTTTAAAGCAAATTCAGCTTGTTCTGCACATTTGACGCCACCGATTCCGCAAAAAGCGTCCCGTTACGCAACTGCGCATCCAAGTTTTATTTCAAAATTCCGCCGTTCCGCGCATTTGCCCTGTCCGCATTATACGCACGACGCTAGCCCCCGTTTTGCTGACGTAGTTTCACAGCCTGATTTTGTGAATCTTGGAAAAGCCTCCTATCGGGAGGCCTGTGGCCATCTATTCAGAGACGCGTCGTGCCAAATAGAGTGACTAAGAATATATCTGCGAAGGGCTGAAGCATCGCCTCAAAAAAATGTATTACTCAAGCTACAGTTGCCCAAGCATAGATTACTTGGCACAAATTGTGTCCATTTATTACTATACAGGTTCGGTCATATTGAGTAACAGCAGTGGAATTCAAACCTGTGACCTCAGAGCCAGTAGTTCCATCAACATGTACTCTTGCCTTTGGATCAATTTTTTGCTTGCACCAAGAGACCCTGAAAGGATTTAAGTCCATTCTGACCCACATCTTTAAGCTGCAAATTTGCAGGAGCACTTAGGAAAGAAGATTATTTTACAAGAGATGCTTATGGGGCCACTTTCCTCTTTCCAAGTGAATATATTCTTTGCTCGCATGATTCTTCTATCTGTGAGCGATAGTGAGGACACACACAACTGATCATAAGAAACAACACAGTGTCTTTCTTGCGTAAATAATATACAGTGGCCCCAGCATCATAAGACCACCCCTACCGCCTAACTTAGAAAGTTCATATGAGGGGGCAACTGGGGGGCACAGGTCAAATACGGAGGGCACATGCCTCCTCTGCCCAGGGCCCTTCATAGATTCAGATTTCAGATTCAGATTTTTGTCATTTAAGGTATTATGCAAAACAGATCAGACAGTTTAATAACTGAAGGTATAGTTGCAGCTCATGGGAATCAAAAGAATAAGTAAAAAGCATTATAAGGATATAAATTAAAAGGGTGATAGAAAAAATGTGTAAAAAGGAGAGAGAATGGAAACAGAAAAAACATGAGATGAAATGTGATCAGGCTATATCATCCGATGTTTCTCACACAGATAGATAGATAGATAGATATGGTAAGTGCAGCCCTCTAAGCCCAGTTCTGGGCGCTCACGAGGGTTGATTGATGAGATGAGAAAGAGAGCAGGAGTCCTCAACATGTTACACATTTACCCCATACGAGGGATCTTTTACTTGCCCAGCACAGACACTGATACAAGGGGCCGCCAATTTAACGTCTCATCCGAACGACATCCAGCTGGGATTTTGCTCATAAAGGTCCACTGAAAATTTCGGGTTCCCCAACCGGGAGTCGAACCCATGCAGGCAAAGACCTTCAGCGGAGCAGGCGGGAACCTTAACCACTACACCACCCAGCTGCCACAGGGGGACGCCATTGTGTGGCAGTTATGAGGTGGTCTTTTCTGGGGGTACAAAAGGCAATAAAATACTGCTCAGTGTCGGAGGAAGGCAGTTACATCAGACCGAGGCAAGGCCAAGGATTTGACTTCCGAGTCTGAGCCAAGACCAAGGCTATCAAAATATGGCCCCGTGGCCGGCCTCGAGGATGAGGCCTGTCCCGAGGCCTCCAATACTGGCCCAAAGACACCCGAGACTGAGGCAAGGCCAAGGATTTGGCATCCGAGAGCGAGCCAAGTCCGAGGCCATCAAAATATGCCCTGAAGTCGGCCTTGAGACCTTCAACCCTGAAACTGGCCATACAATGTAGGCTCACTGGTTCAGTGCAGGTCTATCAGCGTATTCAGAATTTTCGTTAAAAGTCAGGAAAGATAAAGTGGCCGTTTTTTGATACATTTTTATGCATCGATGCATTGTCGCTGCATCTTCAATACATTTCAAGGAGAAATCTGTTTATTTCGTATGGTTTCCTGACTTTTGAATCTGTCGAGTTATTGTAAACTAAATTACTAATTAAGAGATATCCTCCTACACTTACTCCCACATGTATGCGTTATAAGCACATATATTTTGACTGAGTTTTGTTATCTGTGCACATACTGTGACACAGGACTAAAAAGGGAAAAACATCCACTTCAGGAATGACAAAGTATGAAGTTGAAGAGATTGGCCATCTGTTAAACTATACACTGCTATATATGGCGAAGTGACTGATCTGAAATCAATAAGGAAAGGACTAGGGTCTAAGAAGGACATAACGGCAACCTCATATCGGAGCCAACTCACTTTTTCATAATCATACAGCAGTGAAATTTTCCACATGCAATGTAGCACTGCGTTTTGATGCGTATTTAACACTTTTTGAATGTGGTGGATGGCATGGCAGTGGCAAATAGAGATAATTGAAGGCAACAACCTCACCACTATTGCATACCAATATATGCAATTTGGTAAACACATCAATTTTATGGCGTAGTTGCATTCTTCTAAAGGTGTTATTCCCTGAAGGTTTGCTGCTGCACAGCCTTTGTTTTCATTTTCTTTTGTCACCTACCTTTATCAATGGTTTACAGAGATGGTTCCTTTCCAAAAGAAACTGCTTATTTTGGCAAGCACGTCCAGCATCTCAATATTTCAAGATGAGACCCTTTTGCCAGACAGCTTTTTCATTAAAATTCTGTTGCCATAGATTCAACATGCCGATTTTGGGCATTAACTCCCAAAATGGACATGCTGAATCTATGGCAACATGAAAGAAATGAGCTGGAAGAATGACGAAAAGTTGTGGATAACTTTTTAATTAAAAATAATTAATGCCATTGTGATTATTTACTCAAACATATCTGGTTTGTGAAGCCTTCATTAGCAAAACCATTCAAATTTAGGTTCGTTTCATGACAACTGGTTGTTTTCCTCCAATTTGCAGCGCACGAAGAAATTGGAAGTTGTCTGACACGCCCAAGGTAATCAAGCGAAGTTGTAAGCAGGACAGTTGAGAAGAGGGCAATGACCCTTTTAGAAGATATTTTTGTTTACTTTGGTCATTCATGTTGGTCAAAACATAGTGGTATAAAATACAACTACATTATCTTTATGCACTCCCAGAGTAATTGCCTTTTGACCCCATTTGAAGTGCTTGGAATGAAATATTTGACAAATTCTAAATGTGTGTTATTACTTCAAACATAGTGCAGAAATCTGAACAGAAAAATTATAAAAGTGCATTGCATAAGACTTAGTGACCGCATATGCGCAGAAGAATAAAACCTTTTCCTCTTTGACCCCCCTAATGCTATAAGGACCCCCTCAAATGGACCCTAGGGGTTACCTGAAAAAAACTCCTCAAATACTAAATGTGCAAGATTTAATCCAGAAATTGGGTTTTCAAAAGTAGTTTTCTGAGATAAAACATGCTTAAAACACTCAAAATTCCTTTCAGAGTACATGATTTATAGTCCTTTCTGCATGGAAACCCTTCAGCTCCAGCCTCAAAAGCTTTGACCCTTTTGGCCTTGCCACCGACAGATTCCACCCCCCCCCCCCCTCAATGACATTGGCTATTTCGACCACTGCTTCAGAGTTATTACAAAATTGCTCCATGAAAACAAATTTTCTGTAAATATTTATGTGCTTAGAGCAGCCGAGCCCGGACTGATCACAAACAGACTTATCTAAATCTTCAGTGAAAACACAATCCATCACCTACCCAACTTACTTCTGAAAACAGATGAAGTCTGGTTTCAAAGATACTGACATTTAGCCACATCAAAATGATTGATTGCGGCCTGCACATATATTACTTGAAACTTTCCAACTTCAAATAAGTGGGGAAATAACCCTTTTTTTAAACAAAAATACCATCTGTATTTGCTCAACGACTAATTCGATCAATATCTTCGTGTATCTTCATCAAAATAATATTTTAAGTTCTCTTTAGGCTAACATGCTTATAATATAAACATTAATCTCACACTTTCCAAATACTTCCAGACCGTACAGAGTCATTATTGATATATTTACACTAAACAGGATGAAACATGTCTTAATCACAGGAAGAAGAAGAAAACATCAAGGTGGCATTTAAACTTCAAACAAATATTTACTATATTCTTACTCCGAAAGCTGTATTTTCAAGGGCAGTTGTTATTTGGGAAATCACACTCACCATTATTACTTCAGTTGGCCGGGATTCAGCGTCACCAGACATGGGAGTTGATGGCAAATGATATGAAAAACGGCTAGCCTTGTGATCATTGACCCAAATAAGGCAAAATCTCGTAGTAGTGTTCACTTTCCAGTAGCCTCATACAACCATTCAAATTTAGGCATGCTTCATGACCAATTGCTGTTTTTCTTAAGTCTGGCCCAAACTCAAAATTAGAAAGTTGTCCGACACGCCCTGGGTAATCAGGTGAAGTTGTAAACAGACCAGCTGAGAAGAGGTCAATGACTTTTTTGAATGCTTATTTTTGTTAACTTGAGTTGAGCAATTTATGGTGGGCAAAAAATGTATTTACAGTAACTTTATTATTATAAGTTAACAATAGTTGATTTTAAAAATGTGTTGTACGCTTCCTGGTAAATGCATCAATAATGCAGTAAGGCCCATAGCGCAACTTAGCAGGTCATTTGAATTCTAAGACTGACCAGCAAAGCACTTCGATTCTCTTAAAATTGCCAATAGGGACCCATTATGGGGAAAGAGCTGGAAATAGTTGGACCAAAATGCAATAAGCTTCTTAGGGGTTAACTATTATATTGACCTGGGTGACTGCAAACAGTAGCAAAATAATTGATAGGCCTATTTTTCAATTTGTTTCTTTGAAATTATTAAACAAGGATAATTAGCATCAGTGTTTGGGCTCCCTCGCCAGCCTTGTCCTTGAGGCTGGCCTTGGGGCTATTATTTGATATCCTTGGCTTCTGCCTTGGCTTGGTTTTGAATGCCAAATCCTTGGCCTTTCCTCAGTCTTGTGTGTCTTTAGGCTACTGATGGAGGCCTCAGGACCCGCCGCGAGGCCACATTTGAAGCCTCAGTCTTGGTCTCGGAGGCTCATGCCTCAGTTTGGTTTCGGCCCTGGATATGTCTTGGAGTAGGACGTCCAGGCCTCAACTACAACACTGATTAGAATGGAAAAATAGTTTAAAAGATTTAACTACAGTGCCTATTTTAGTTTCATATCAGATTCTGTCATTTTTCCAAAGAAGATTGTCATATCGATGGTGAAAGTGCAAAACCTCGTAAGTCAAAAAAAGCAGTTTTTCAGAAATTGAAAAAACTGTCAAGTGTCCTTTTTTATGGTAATGTTTATTAATAAGTGAGTTATGGCCAACTAGATACATAGAAAGTGACACCCTGTTGTACCAAATTTTTTGTCAGAGGTCGTTTACCCCTTGCATTGATGTTACAATCAGATGTGATTGAAAATGTCGACTTACGAGGTTTTGCACTTTCACTTTCTAACCGTGCAAAACCTTGTAACTCGATCATTTATCACACTTTAAAGCAACTATATACAGTGAAAATTATAATTTGCCTATGACAGATTGCAATAACAAATTTTATTGAGTGGCTACAATGGCAAGAATGAGGAAAATGACAATTTTTTCAAATTTTCATGCACTCTCTTTTTCAATAGCCTACATCACCAAAACAAATAAAGGCAGGTAAAAATTTTTTAATCAGGAAACTTCCTGGGAGTCATAAAAAAGTAACACAGTAATTGTTTTTCAAAAAAAGTTGAAATATCCCACAATATTGTGCTTCAAAGTTCTGATTTGAGTTACGAGGTTTTGCACTTTCACTTTTTGAAACATATCGACATACAAGGTTTGGTGAAATCATTCTGTTACCAGTGTGTTACAGCTTCCAAAAATAGCAAACTGGCAAGGTAATCAACTGCCAACGTGTATTGGATATTAAAATAGCAATTCCACCAAAAATCTGAAAATAGCAAAATTTTGACATACGAGGTTTTGCACTTTCACCATCGATATGTAGGTTTATCCCATTTATACAACATGCACATCAGATATTTCTTGAGGCAAATGTCAAAACTGAGGAAGTGGCATTCCTTGCAATGAAAAATGCATAACTAGAAGACAACATGTGCAATGAAGACTTGTTTGTATAATAACCCTGCAGCCATTAGATTGCAAAAACAATTTTTTGTCCTTTCTTCGTCTATACTCCTCAACACTTTTTGTTTGGTATTCAATTATACTTATTGCTACTCTACTCCTAGTACTACATGAGAATGTTCAATTATGTATTCCTAAGATGTATAAATATGAAAAAGAAAATTCAATATAAATAGGAACTTGCATATATATATGTATTTGAGAAACTATTTGTAACCTTTCCTAAAACTTGCTTAAGGTGGCTCGCTACTCATGGTCCAGCAATGGTGGCGTCACTATGGCAACAGCACTCTGCTGAGCTCTGTGAGCTGCTTTTTTGGAATTTCATAATTTCGTGTGACGGCCGATTCATTTGCCATTTGCACCCCTTCTATTAGGGTTAGAGACTTCTGGTTTAAAGCATTAGATGCGCTATGAAGACGACTCCAATCAGACAAAGTTTTAGCTTTAAATTCAAAACACAATATTTTTACAGTCAATTTTCGGCAAGCAGGTCTAATTTCTCAAAAATGACTTTGAGATATAAATACATTTTTATATCAAAATCCATCGTGGTAGGAAACCTTCTCTTATGCTTTTTATTGTTCCTCATAATATTTGGAAATAAATGACAAAGAATTGAGAAATCCTATCTAGCCAATTTTTTTTAGCGCCATGATTTATGAAAAAAGTTAAAATTGTCCAAATCAATATTTTTATTCCGAGGCCCTTGGAAAGCCCTTTAAACTAAATATATCTATTTGAAATTGTTATCAGCTTTTCCATGAAAGTGTCTTCTTTAATTTCATGCTTCATTGCATAATATGGGATGCATGACCACTGAATGGCAGGGCGAACTTCACAGTAAAAAAGTTAAGAAAAAAATTGAGTTTTTCAGGTTTGCGTGGACTGACTTTCTTGTACAAAACCTCAGATATTTTGAAAAAAAGGCTGGTTGCGACCACTTTTTTTTACATATCCTTGCTATAAACTATATTTTGGATCATTCTAAACAATTTTTAAGAAATCCTATCTTAGAAAGTTCACGAGTATCGAGCCACCTTAATCCCTGAAAACTAATTTTTGGGCATCATGTAACATGAAAAACGAATGTGAATATGCAGTTATCTTCTTTTTTTTTTGTCATTACACATATTCACTGCATAAGCACCTTTTCTTTCATTTTCCTTTTGTTGCACATAAAGAAGTAACATGAACATACCTTCAGGATTTATGAGATAATTTTTCAACTCTGAGTTAACATATCCTTTGACCAACATGAAAGGCTGAAGTAAGCAAAAAAATAGCTTTTAAAAAGGTCATTGACCTCTCTTTAACTGAGCTCTAGCCTACGTTCACAACTTCGCTTGATTACCCAGGGCGTGTCAGACATCTTCTTAAATTGTTGAGTCTGCAGTAGATTTGGGTAATACTGCAGATAGTCACGAAACTAACCTAAATTTGGGTGTTGTTTTCCAGACTTCTAGACAATAAACTAACAAGGACATTTTTAATTTCATTCACAATCAACTGTCATATCTGAAAATGTTGAGTCACTACTAAATGAAGTAATATGAAAAAGGCTTTCCAGTGAGAGGGTCTTGTTTTTCAATATTTATGCTGAAGTTGCTTGCCAAAATAACCACTGGTCATGAAAATAATGCTATGGAGTAAGGATATGATAAAATAGTATGAAAAAAATCTTTCGAAATAAGATGTATACAAAGCAAGAGGGCTGACCCCTTCAATGCTCCCACAGGATGTGTGTGATGGAAGATATAAATTTGTTATTTGAAGACTCACACCCATGCAAATGAGACTTATGAATAACCATGTGATTAGCACCGGCCTTTGAATTTCCTCTTTTTGTGACTTTCAAATCACTGGAACTAATTAGTTTTCCTCATGACTGTTTGTAAAACTATTACAGGATACATAGAAAGCAGACTAAGAAGTTGCAGAAGAAGAATTCAAAATCTCCTCTTAGACCCCAGACCTATTCTTATTGTTTTTAGATCAGTCACAGCTCCTCATTTGGCAGTGAAGTTTGACATATGGTCAATCCCTGTAACTTTATACTTTGACTTACCCGAGGAAAATGTGTTTTTCTTACTGAGCCCTGTGTGTGTACGGGTAATAAACCTCAGGCAATATGTATTTGCTTGTCAAATATGTGGGAGTAATTGTAGGAGGACATCCTTTAATTAACAATTTAGTTAACAACAATGTGGAAGACAGGAAACTGTGCCACAAAAACAAATTTTTCTTTGAAACATATTTATGACACAGAGGCGGGGCATTAAGGCATAGAAATATATCAAACATCTTCCACTTCATCTTGCTATTCTCCAAATTTCCTGAATTAAACATTTACCAAAAAAAAGGACAAAGTGTTGTTTGTTATCATTAGATTTTTGTCTCCTGTATACACACATCCCCTGCAAGCAAAAGGGTGTTATTCATTCGCAATTTTGCATGCAAATAGGAAAGTTGCGCCCTAGTTTCTCTCGTAGAAATAATCTTCATTCTTAAGTGCTTCTGGAGATTTGCAACTTTAAGTAGGCCTATGTGGGTCAGAAGGGACTTAAATCCTTGCAGGGTCTCTCGTTGGAAGCAAAAAAATTAAAGATTTTGATCTAATGTTTACCAGATCGCTATTTATGCCACCACTGACTCTGACATCTTGGGTACGAGTGCGACTTAATTTGCTATCAAGCCAAGAGGTATCAAAAGGGGGTGAGTTGAATGTAGTAATCTATCCTTGGGCAATTGAAAGTTCTTGGACATCCCTGAATTAACAGAGCATGTTCCAGTCTCCCAGTCTTATAATCACTAATGACAGTACTGCTAATGATTATTTGGTGGTTACCAAAACTGGACAGAGCTATGACAAGGGGACATAGGGCAATGTTACCATATTCTCCATACATGGATGCTACCTGAGGATACCAATACAATACAGTAGATGGTCTGTGTACTTACACAGATTTTTTTTTTGCTCGTTTGCAATAATTTCCAAATAACTTTATAATGATTTGGTCTGTGAGGTTACCTCATTATGCAAAATGGTAAGTACATCAAGGCTCCATACAGTTTGATGGATTTTATACTTTTGTGGTGCCTTTGCAACATTTGCATAAGTGATAACAAAATGTTTCACTTAATTTTGCAAAATTTTTTTCATCATGTTATTAATTTTTGGTGAGGTTGAAGTGATATAGCCTGTGCCAAAAGGGATTGTAAAGTTTATAGCAATACATCAGATACTTGTTATCAAAATTCTCAGCACGTGCCAGACCAAAGCCCCAAGCTTGTCAATGTGCTATCTGAAATCAAGGCTGGTCAAAAGCAGCCTTCCATCCATGTTTTCCCAGATTATAGAATTTGCAAACTAGTTTAAGCAGTTGCAATATAAGGAAGCATACTTTTCTAATTCATCTTTGCCAGGGAAAATTATTTGGTCATTTACACTGGTGAAGAAAGCGTTTAGTTTAGATGACCGACATTCTTTCATGGAAGTCTTACTTGTATTTAACATAGATTCATTGGCAGAATTATACCCTTTCTTGTAAATTCGTGTTTTAGTGCAGGGATGTTGTGTATTTATGTCTTTTGTTGCATTTAGCACATTTTGAACAAGAGGGGTTGCAAAGTTTTGTGAGTTGTTCTTTTTCCAAGTTCACCAGGTAGTGTCTGAAATGCATTAAGTGGCATTTCCTGCTTCTCCTTAAAGAAGGAGGCCATTAGGATGAAAATCACAGCATGTTGCCAGTGGTAATTCGTGAGTTTTGTGCTGCTTAAGATAATGTCTTTATCTTTTTCTTATTGTGAATTTGTGTCCTACTTCCTGCCAGCAATCACAGAGCACGCCCTTGTGTATCTTCAACAATGCTGTTCTATTTCTCACTGAGCAACAGATATTTTCTTCTACAAGTTACTGGCGCCCATCAAGACGTATCTATAAACAGGATAACCGGGGACCAGTAGGGCGGGTCTGTACAATAAATGGTAAGCAGATAATAATATGCCCTAATGTTTCCGTTTTTCTTAAGTCTGGCCCAGACTCAAAATTAGAAAGTTGTCCGACAAGCCCTGGGTAATCAAGTGAAGTCATAAAAAGACCAGCTGAGAGGAGGTCAATGACTCTTTTGAATGTGTAATTTTGCTAACTTGAGTTAAGCAATTCATGTTGGGCAAAATATGTATGTACAGTAGTCTTATTAATATAACAATAATCTATTTTAAAATGTGTTGTACGCCTCCTGGTAAATGCATCAATAATGCAGGAAGGCCTATTGCGCAAGTTAGCAGGTCTCTCAGGAGAGAGTGGTGTCATACTTTCTCTCCACCAATGAAGATTGCAATAAAAATGATTTATTTTCAACAGCTGGATTCCACAATTATGAAATCATCTGTAAGAAGATTTGCATTGAACGCCACACTTTGAATGTCCTAGGCATTTTTGTTTAAAATTTAGAAAGCGGCAGTCCAATTCCCTATAATACCTGTTTCAAAGAGTACTTTTCTTGTTATGGAAGAGGCCTAGATGGCCACTTACCTCACACATGCGAATATATATTTTGCAAGGATAATACTCTTCTGCCTGCAAGGGATACTGAGCATGCACAAAATCAACATAAGTCTCATTTTGGTGTCAGTAATTTCCTAGGGATATATGGGGAACTGGAGATGTCAAGAAAAATGAGATGAAAGTTGTTTGATGTATCTTTATGCTTCAATGCCTTTTCCCTGCATCATTAATACATTTCAAAGAGGAGTTTGATACAAGGTACAGTTTTCTATTCTGTGCTCTGATATCAACTGAATCATTAATCAAAGGATAACCACCTACACTTACTCCCACACATGTGACAAACGAGTAAATTTTGTCAGAAGTTTCTTGTAAGTGCACGTACTTTGACACAGGACCAAAAGAAAAATGTATCTTTCAAAAAAATGGCAAAGTATAAACTGCTAGAGACTGACCATATGTTTTACTTCATCACCAAATGAACCTCTATGACTGATCTGAAATCGATATCAATAGGTCTGGAGTATAAGGAGATCACAACTTCTCCCCATTGTCCTTAGTCAGTTTTTGCTGTTTCCAATAATCATCTCAAATTTCCGGCAGTATTCAGTAGCTTCAATATGAGATCTGAATTGAACTCTCTCTTCTAATGGAAGTCAAGGAAACTTAAATTGCTTTCAGTGAATTAGAAATTACCAAATGCAGTCTGATCACTGTATGTTTTCTTTTTTTCATTATGAGTAATTTCCTGTGTTTTGTTTTTGTCAGGCCATTTATTTATTATATTCTTACCCCAAAAGCTTTATTTTCATGGGCAGTTGTTACTCGGTAAATCACGTTCATCAATAATATGTAAATGGCACTGCCATGAAATTCGCGCAGCACTTTAAAAAGTTTTTGTAGGACTTATAGTTTTACCGTAACTTTCATGTTTATTTCATATTAAATGTATGAAAGGAGTTATGTAACTGTTTCAGAAAATTAGAAAGACAGAAACATGGAAAGACAGAGAAAAATGTAGAATAGCAAGATAAACTAGACAAAAAATATAATAGATAAATAGATAAATAGAGAGATAAATAGATAGACAGATAGACAGATAGATATAATGACTGACAGATAGATAGATAAATTGATAGATATAATATATTAAAATAAATGGTAAAAAGGCAGACAGCACTGAAAGCTGCCAAAGTCAAGTCTATGTTAGATTGTTGATATTACATAATAGTATAAATATATAGTAATACAAAAACAATAACATTGCATGTAGATTATCTGTTCACTGTTACATAATCATCAGTTTATAAGATTATGTAACTTTAATTTTGTTATGTTTTTTTGTTGTCTGATTGAAATTAAATGAATCACATGTTAATAATTTGATTTAGCTTGTCAATGCTAATAATTAACTATTTCATAAAAATTATTGGTACAGGATATATTACTAGAGAAAATTTAATTTTTAAGACACTTTTGAAGATGAATATGTTATTTTTTGTTAAATACGAAACTAAATCATTGATAAGAAGCTGGACCCACTTGACCTAATTCCAAACTGTGGACTGTTGATGTTGAGACCATCACTGCACAGATTTTTGAGTCTTCTCTTGCACTCAATTCGCTTCGCTCAACGGCCTTCGGCCGTTTCGCTGCGCGAATATTACTTCAGTTGGCCGGGATTCTGCATCATCAGATATGGGAGTTGATGGCAAATGAAATGAAAAACAGCTTGCCTCGTAATCATTGACCCATATAAGGCAAAATCTCACAGTGGTGTTCACTTTCCAGTAGCCTCGTACAACCATTCATATTTAGGTATGCTTCATGACCAATTGCTGTTTTTCTTAAGTCTGACCAAGACTCAACATTAGAAAGTTGTCCAACAAGCCCTGGGTAATCAAGTGAAGTCATAAAAAGACCAGCTGAGAGGAGGTCAATGACTCTTTTGAATGTGTAATTTTGCTAACTTGAGTTAAGCAATTCATGTTGGGCAAAATATGTATGTACAGTAACCTTATTATTATAACAATAGTTTATTTCAAAATTTGTTGTACGCCTCCTAGTAAATGCATCAATAATGCAGGAAGGCCTATTGCGCAAGTTAGCAGGTCATCTGAATTCTGAGACTGACCAGCAAAGCATTCAGATTCTCTTGAAATTGCCAATAGGAACCCATTATGGCGAAAGAGCTGGATAAAGTTTGACCCAGATGCCATTAGCTTCTTAGGGGGACTATTACATTTATCTGGGTGACTGCAAACAGAAGCGAAAACAGTGATAGGCCTATCTTTCCATTTGTTTCTGTGTAATTAATGAACAACAATAATTAGAATCAATGTTTGAGCTCCCGAGGCCGGCCTCGTCCTCAAGGCTGGCCTCGGGACTATAATTTGATGTCCGTGGCCTCTGCCTTGGCTCCATTTTGGATGCCAAATCCTTGGCCTTGCCTTGATCTTGGTGTCTTTGGGATACTGATGGAGGCCTCGACGCCACATTTTGACTGTCTCGGTCTTGGTCTTGGAAGCTCATGCCGCGGTTTGGTCTTGGCCTCAGGTGTCCTGGCCTCAGCTTCAACACTGACTAGAATGGAAAAATAGTTTAAAATATTTAAATACACTGTGTCTATTTTAGTTTCATATCTGTCATTTTTCAAAAGCGGATTGTCATATGTAACTTTATCCCATTTATACAACATGCACATCTGACATTTCTTGAGGCAAATGTCAAAACTGAAGAAAAGTGACACTTCTTGCAATGAAAAATGCATAACTAGAAGACAACATGCGCAATGAAAACTTGTTTGTATGGTAACCCTGCAGCCATTAGATTGCGAAAACAATTTTTTGTCCTTTCTTCTTATATATTCCTCAGCAGTTTTTGTTTGATATGCAGTTATTGCTGCAACTACTCATAGTATTGCAAGACGGTGTTATATGCATTAATAAGATGTATTAAAATGACAGAAAAAATTATATAACTTAGGTGTATGTATTTGATAACCAATTCGCAACATTTCCAGAATCTTCCTGAATCCATGAAAACTTCTTCTTTTGGCATCAATTTACTGGAAAAACAAGCTGATACAATGTTATTAATACGGAGTTAACTTGTACTATCACAGCATGCAAATTGCACTATTTTAAGGGCAAAAGGTCATCTGCTTGTATTTTCGTCATTAAAATTGTGACCATTTTCACACATGTTTACTTTACTGTTTAACCAGATTTTCTTGTTTGTTTTTAGCACATAAAGAAGTAATATTCACATACCTTCAGGATGTATCAGATTATTTTTCAACTGTGACTTGAAAAGTGATCAATGTGGACTCATATTAGTAACTATTAGTCCTATCTGAATATATATCCTTGGACCAACATGAATGGCTGAAGTCAACAAAAATAGCCTTTAGAAAGGTCATTGCCCTCTTCTCAACTGCCCTGTTCACAAGTTCGCTTGATTGTCAGGGTCGTGTCAGACAACTCCCAATTTTTTAGTCTGGAGTAGATTTGGGGAATACAGCAGTTTGTCACGAAGGCAACCTAGATTTGCATGGTTTTTCTAGACTTCTAGAAAGTGAACATTTGGAGATTTTGCCTTGTTTGGGTGAATGATTACAAGGCTGTTTTTAGTTTCATTTGCAGTCAACTCCTAAATCTGGGCATGCTGAATCCATGGCAACTGAAGTAATATGAAAAAGCAGTCTGTAATATGAAAACGCAGTCTGGTGAGTGGTGATTGTGTCTTGTCTTGAAATAAGGATGCTTAACCTGCTTGCCATGTTCGCCCAAATAACTGCGTTCTTGTGTAAATCAAACCTATTTGACAAATAAAATGAAAAGTAAGAAAAATAATTTAAATCTTGGCAGGTGTTTTACATCAACCACATAGCAATGGAGCCCAAAGGCGAGAAGATATAAATTCAAATAATGATGTCTTGCTTGAAAGGTATAGGCTCAAGACTCTCATGC
Source organism: Platynereis dumerilii (assembly GCA_026936325.1). Classification (NCBI taxonomy): domain Eukaryota; kingdom Metazoa; phylum Annelida; class Polychaeta; order Phyllodocida; family Nereididae; genus Platynereis; species Platynereis dumerilii. The sequence continues at coordinate 669,406 of JAPTHN010000138.1, forward strand.
GATGTCAAACCTGCTTTCTGTTCATAAACAAAAAAAAAACAGATTGGGCTAAGCACTTACCCAAATGATAAACCAGTTTCAAAAGGTCCAACCACTTAATCGTCTCTGAATCACAAGATGGCAATGTACACCAAATTTAAAGTTCCTGGTTGCAGCAATTTCATCACAATGCACTGGTCAAGCTATATACTTGAGATTTACTCCATATTATGTTATTCTTATACAACTATCTTTTTATAGATTGGGGTTAAAACCTGTTCAAATAGCTTGATGTAAAGAAAGGAATTAACTTGTAAATTAAATGATTGCAGACAACTGAAGATACATGTAGGTGGTAACATCAATACTCTTGTCGGTGTGGTGGCATTTTGATAACCTACTCCACGTAAATGAGACTTACAAATTACATCATGATAAGTAAATGCCACTGAATGAGTTGTCACCAGTAACGACAAAATAATGTCTCTTTTGTGATGAATTTTGCAAAATTGGGGCCTGCAGTGATATCTGACATTTTGTGATTTTTTAGGTTTTTTTTCCCAGAATGCTACAAGAAGAATGGGTATTTTAGCATTGAAGCTACTGGATACCCAAGGGAAGTGTAAAATTACCACCAGAAAAGGTCGAAGCAGACTTAGAAGACAATAAGTCAAATTCTCCTTAGACTCACGACCTTCAAGCGATGATTTCAGATCAGTCAAAGCTTCACATATGCAGTGTGGTCAACATATGGTCAATCTCCATAACTTTATACTTTCTCTGGAAGATCTGTTACTCTTATTCAGTCCTATGTGTCGAACTTGAAAATAAGAAGCTCAGCCAAAATATAATTGCTTGTCACACACGTGGGAGTAAGTTTATGAGGATGTCCTTTAATTAGTAATTTAGTTGACAGCAATGCATACGACAGGAAACTACCACAAAAACAGATTTTTCTTTGAAACATATTTATGACACAGAGGAAAGGCATTATATAGGCCTACAGACATCCTCTGCCAGCAAAAAGGTGTTATTCACCTGCAAAGAATAAATTCGCGAATAAGAGAAAAGTTGTCCCTTGAATTTTAAGTACTCCTGCAGATTTGCAAAGTTCGTTAAGTATGTGGGTCAGAAGGGACTAACAGGAGTCCAGGCCTCGGCTGCAACACTGACTAGAATGGAAAAACAATTTTAAAAATTTAAATACACTGTGTCTATTTCAGTTTCATATCTGTCATTTTTGATTGTCACATGTAACTTTATCCCATTTATACAACATGTACATCAGACATTTCTTGAGGCAAATGTCAAAACTGAAGAAAAGTGACATTCCTTGCAATGAAAAATGCATAACTACAAGACAACATGTGCAATGAAAATTTGTTTAATAATATATGATAACCCTGCAGCCATTGGATTGCGAAAACAATTTTTTGTCCATTCTTCTTCTATATTCCTCAACAGCTTTCGTTGAATATTCGATTATCGCTGCAACTACTAGTATTGCAAGGGGGTGTTTTATGAATTTATAAGATGTATAAAGATGACAAAAAAATATATATAAATAATATGAACTTAGATATATGGTATGGTATTTTTTATTAAAGTGACATGTGTGTACATTTACAACAAATTCAAAATAAAAAATCAAATCAACACACCCAAACCCAACCTGGGTTCATATGTCACTATGAGTCTAACTGAAAAAGATTATCCAATACATCAACAACAACAAATACAACAAATAAACAATAGAAAATAAAAGTTAATGAACACAACACAGAATCTTAGTCATCAAATATCAAATAAGAGCAAACCCAAGGAAAAACAGAAAAGGCAACATAAAATGAAAATGTTGAATGACACACCATAGTCAATTCCCTTCTACAATTTTAAAAAAAAGAACAGCATATTAATTTAGACTAATTGACACAGTTTATGTATACTTTATGAATTGCTTTACCTACAATGGATGACACGCTCACTCAAGTTAATGGCAACAACTTCGACGTTTCATATATGGAAAGGAAATATGCTTTGACGACACTAATTTGATGAGATAACCACAATACACCAAACATCTTTTATGGACTCAACACTTTGATGAAAATCACAGGCTGCGCCAGAGTAGATTTCATAGAGAGCTTTTTTTGATGAGATTCACATACTAAGGCGCACACATTTCAATATCATGAATTGTAACTTGGATGATATCCACACACTGGGGTGAGTATACTCTTTTCCCGAGCCCAGTTAGTTATAGCAAACTTGCTTACGTTTCATGTAACACTGGTAAACAAACTCTGCAGTGTCTTTTACAAATTCCTTAGACATCAGAAGTAGCATCTTTTGATCAACATTTAGATCTTGCCAGTCAGGATGGAATTGTCCTAATTTATTGAAAAACCTCTGCCGAAAGTCATCATATAGATTACATTTAAATATAAAATGCACCTCATCTTCAATGTCATTTAGGTTACAAAAGATGCATAATCTGAACTCTAAAGGTATTTGGGTAAATCGCCCTGTTTCCACCTTCAAGGGTAGTATACCACTTCGCAGTTGGGCAAGAACTGAGCGATGATATATGTATTTGAAAAACTTCTCACAACCTTTCCAAAATCTTCCCGAATCCATGAAAACTTCTTCTTTGGGCATCATATTACTGGAAAAAGAAGCTAGTACAATGTCATTAATATGCAGTTTACTTGTATTATCACAGAGTCATTTTTACATTGTCAAAGCCTCTTGTGCGAGCTGGCACAGCGAGGCTTTGACTCTGTTGATAGTTTTTCCTGTGGTTTAAGTCACATTTAGATCAGCCATGCCCCAGTGGCTTCAGCCAACCAGAATGCATCTTTCATATTATCCATGAATGTTGAACAATGAAACAAAATATACAAACTGAAAACAAGAAACTGTCATCTGAAAAAGACTGATGAGTACTAAAACCAAACACTAAAACTGTAAACAATTCAGATTTCAATCATCATCCATGCATTTACTTCTGATCTGATTGGTTGTTGGGTTGCTTCTCAAGTCAAGACAGCCTCATTGTTGGCATCCTCCCCACGCAAGCCCTGCTAAAATGGACAGGGTTTTCTGCTATTTCCAAGCTCTTCTGTGATTGGCTGCTTATTTAGGTCATAAGCATTTTGCAGGCAGATTTAGTCTGATTATGGACACTTAGAGGATTACTGGCAATTGAGAAAAACAGTGTAAAACAAGAAAACTTTCAGACAGTTTCATTTCAGAACTGTGAAAATACATAATTCAATGGAATTTTCGGAACTGTGATAGCACCTATCAAAAATACACAATTTCTCCATTTGTAACATTGTGAAACAGAAGCAACAATTTCAAACTGTGAGCCAAAACTGGGTCAGTTAATTAAGTATTCATGAATTAGCAAAGGTTATGGGCCATTTTGTCATGGTATGACTTGGGATGATGCATTGTTGGCAGTGATTCACCTGGTCCAAGTTTGACATTTTCAGAATGCGTTTCTGTGCAGAAAACATTTTTTTTTAGCAGACACATAATTAGCAAGGATTCTAAAAGGTGCTTGTTAGACCCCGAAGTCAGTCAGAGTTAAAACTCTGACTTGCTTGGCAAGAACTTCAACTGGCTAGTCAGCTAAGTTCTGACTCCACTTGACTTCAACAAACATCAGCTGACTTAACGCAATTTCATAGGGTTCTTCTGTTTAATATTCTTTGACAGTACGTTTAACTTCAGAAATTTCAGAATTTTTCCACGTGGAATATTGTGTAGTATGCGAATGTGCCCCAATTTTTAGAGTGTTTTTATGTTGCATATGCTTTGCAAAACTCCTAGTAGAGTGTAAAATATAGCTTGTGCTCTTTATGCTGTTTAAAATGGTACCAAAACCATTTCTATGAGGTATGCAGTCTGATGGATGTTATACATTTTTGGTGGTTTTGCAGCACTTGCATAAGTGATAATAATATATTTAAATTAATTTTCACTGTGTTGTTATCATTTTATTGATTTTTGTTGAAGGGGAAGTTACACAGACTGAGCCCAAAGAGATTGTAAAGTTTTAGCAATCCATCAGATAGTTGATACCAAAATTCTCAACGCGTGCCTATCCAAAGCCGCAGCTTGCCAATGTGCTATCTGAAATCAAGACTGGTCAAGAGCAGCCTTAATTACATCCATCTTTACCCTGATTATAGAATACAGAAACTAGTTTAAATAGTTGCAATCAAAAAGGTAGCATATTTTTGTAATTCATCTTTGCTGGAGAAAGTTATTTCTTCAATTACGGTGGCGAAGAAGCATTTAGTTAAGATGACTTACATACTTTGAAAGAAGTCTTAATTGTATTCAAAATAGATTCATTGGTAAAATTATTCCTTTTCTTGTAAATTCATGTTTTATTGCAGGGATGTTGTGTTTGTCTTTATGTCTTTTTTTGCATTGAGCACATTTTGAACACGAAGGCCAACCAAAGAAAACCTTGCTTGCCAAGTTTTGTGAGTTGTTCTTTTTCAAAGTTCAGCAAGAAGGTTTCTGAAATGCATCAACCACCATTTTTTGCATCTCTTTAATGAAGTAGGCCATCAGGATGAAAACCGCAGTGTCTTGTCAGCGATAATTCTCGAGTTTTGTGCTGCTTGAGATAATGTCTTGATTTTTTCTCATTGTAATTTAGGCATGCTACTTCTTATCAGCCATCATGGAGCTTGCCTTTGTGCATCTTCAAAGAGTATGTTCTATTTGTCAATGTGCATTAGGTATTTGCTTCTTCAGGTGGTTATGTTTGAATACTTAATGCCAATGTGTGAGGAGGGTTTCTTGCAAGGACAGATTGTGCCCATGTAGTGCCATACAGACAGACTCTCATACATGTGCTACTTCAATGTCAATTCACTCAATGGTCAAGAAGACTTCATGATATACCAGACTGCCAAAACTTTACTGCAAAACTTTACTCTGTCTCATTGATTAGCATTTGTGCTTTATGTCATGATGTCCTTAACTGTGCACAATACAAATGACTCTTGATATTTTTCCATTTTCACACATTTCACCTGATTTTTCCTGTATGATGAAATATTCAGCCAAATAAACTAACTAACTAACTAAGATACTTCAAACAGAAGCTGTTCATATGTGATCTTTTTTAATGCTGCATCTTCTTTTTTTAGGAAAGGGAAGAAGATTCCAAAAAATTCAACTATGTTTTTATTGTTTTTATTTTGAATTGCAAGGAAGTTTGATATATGTATTTTTTTTTTTTGTGATTACACAATTAATTAATCCAGCTCCTATTTATAGATATCTATATTATACACAAATGTTTTCCTAATTATGTTTTCTAAAGGACGGCCAAATTTCAGAAATTTACATCATGACATAACAATGATTCTACTAGAAATGACAGCCAGAAATTTTCTAACTTCTTTTTGTTTTTTTTGTTTTAAGAATTTAACCATTTTATTGGCATTGAGCCAAATATCATTGTCTGTATCGTAAAATAGTTTGCTGACTGTATACACATCTTTGATTACATATTAAAAAAGTTCACAGATTTTCACTATTTGCATATTTAAGGTGAATAAAAAGACCATTCTGACAGGTCAAACTGCTCATCCTGTAATAACAAGACCATTCTGTTTCGATCCTGCACGATATTACATCCTGCACGGTATAAGCTGTAACTACTTTGGCAATGTTCCGTGGTATACACTATACAGCTGGTTCTTAACCAACAGTTGAAGGCCAGACATAATCACATTGTCTCTAGTTGTCATAAATCACCTTTGTACTATATCATATTCAAGAAAGTATTTCCTCAGTGTCAGAGTTGTTGAAGTATTGCTTCCTGAAGGAAATTTTCATAGGAAATAGCATCCATCATTTCTAAAACTTACTGCTTAATGCAGATGAAGCCTGGTTCCTGTAATATTCTCATAAAGTTAATTTATTTTAATGTATTCATACCAGTACTGAAAAATGTGCAATATGTTTCAAACTGCTGCTCTCTTCTCTTCCATCTCATCAAACAACATTCATGAATTTCCAGAATTGAGTTTTTGGAACTTCAGTTGCATTATATCCATCCCTATGCAAACTTATGTTTTGCTTAATACATCTTTGTAGGTCAATACCTTTTGATCTTTCTGGAGGGACTGTTGCATTTCTATTATAAAATATATTCCAAAGTTGAAACTATATAGAAATTGCTACATTGCATTTGTTATAATAGAACTGTTCCAAATAGATGGAGAGCCTGTAAACTTGTCAGATTAATCCAAGTGGAAAAACTAAAATGCTTTTTCTGCAATTTGTGTCTTCGCAATCTCACAACTGCGTCAACCAAATTTCATCTTCAGATGATGGCTGCCAATAGGATGAGATTGTAGTATTTGTCAGTTATTGTAGATTTTCACGATGCTCAAGACTTATTTTACATTACGTGTTAAGTAGAGGTGATTCATCCTGTCAGTTGCTATGGCACATGCTGCTCTGCATCAGCAATATTTTTGTTAAAGAGAGGCGGATGTTTTCTTCTGAACATGTTTATAAATGGGGAAGCCATTAGATATCCAGGATACGGGTTGTTTTAAGTGTTTTTAAATAAATGATTTCTTGCTCAGTTTTGGTAAAATAAGTAAATTATTTTTGGGCATTCTTGAAATAAAGAATTTCTTTTGGAGTTATTCCTTGACATGGTATTGCTTGATTTCGGCATGAATATTCAGGGACGTTATGCACTTGAAATAAATAATAACTGTTGTCGTTATCTAATCAATAATACCAAACTAAGGAAAACCAATTGGCATTCTATGGGATCCATTGTGCTTATGCTGCAGAAATGTGATTGTGTAATTTTAAAAGTTGTATGTTGTCTGCGCCGCTTCCTGGAAATAATGCGTAGTTAATTGTGAACACTGAGCATTTATTGAATTTTTTCCTGGTACATTTTATTGTTTTGTTCAGGAAGGAATCATTATCTTATTTATTTAATGCATTCAGAAAAATTGTTAGAATTTTCATAATAGCAGTAAATAGGACAATCACTTGCACGAATTGTTACAGCTGCAGAAATATGTCATTTACCAAAACCGTAAAAATAAATCAATCAACTTCATGTATAATGTGTGATTTATTATCTCATCAGTTATGATCATGCAAATAGTAATCATCCTTTTAATGGGGTATGCTAGACCATTGCTAAAGGCACTTGGCTTAACTTTAAAGGGTGCTCTTTAACAGGAAAGAAGCTTACTGACACTTGAGGCCTCTTAGTCTACTTGATAATCTCATTTCTTATCTTAGGAAATGTGTTGTGTAAGATGTTTGTCAGATTAAACAAGGTCAAAGTCAATGTTATCATAAAATTTTTAAAAAACATCAACAGCCAAAATGAGCAGACGTTCTCATCTCTCACTCTATTATTTCTCACCCAGGGTTAATATTAAGAAGAATAACATCTTCACCTGGTGGTAAAGATATAACATCTTATTTTTTATTGAAAGCCCTTGCGATGTTCTACTTTTTAAAGAAAACATATACATGTATACAAGTCAAGAGAGATCGGCAGGGTGTGCCATACAAGGTTATATTTATAACAGTTATTACAATAATACATCTGTCTACATTTTTGATAATCTTTCTTTAATTACACACTTTTCTAACTTATCATTTTCTCATTCCATTCATGTGTCTCTGAATGGGAATTTAGTTAAAGCAGATGCTGCAATTGAATCATATATGAATATATGACTCAATCAATCAATACTTTTATTAAAAACAACGTGAACAGAATAACATAGCAAGAGAAAGGATATGACCCCACAAGAAACAGGCCAGTGCGTTTCTGTAAGCACTTGTAGTTTGTCTTATGAAGGCATATTCACTGAATATCATTCAGACTTTGTTTCCTACCCTTACTTTAGACTTTTTGACTATTGATTTAAGGGAGCAGGCTCGTGCTAAGATTCTGCAGAAGTTTGTAAGTCTGTCTAGTCCATGCTTAAACTTCCATTATTCTTCATCTCGAGCCAAAGAAAACTTAGAAAGAGGCTTACATTTATCAACTTTGAAAACCTGATACTTTTAAAACAAGTCCACATAAACTAATATGATCATTTCACATTAGGTTTGCTCAGAATGTAGCAGTGATGGTAAAGGTGTTTGCAGCATGTGTTCCAATGAGGAGGCAGCTTGCTGCAACCTCCTTACATCACAGAAATGCTTCTGGAATGGCTTGTCCATATGGTTGGTCCATATGGTTAATGCTTGTGCTTCAAGGTACATTCCAATTGGCCTCAAACCGACTTTATACACTGAATAATAGGGTGTTTTGTTCAAGTGACGCCCATTGAGTCAGTTCGATTTTAAGGTGGCTCGCTACTCATGAAAATGCGTCATATACGCACATTTCCGCGCAGCCAGGCAGGCCCTATCTATCGTAACGTCACCACTGTGCTGTCACTGCTTCAAGATCTTTTTTTTAATTTTGAGAATTTCATGTGTCGGCCGCTTCGTTTGCAATTTGTGCCACTTCTATTGGGGTTAGAGACTTCTCATTTGGAGCATTAGATGCGCCATGAAGAGTACTATATACAGCCGGAGATTCAACTTGATACTCAAAACAGAAAATTTTCACAGGCGATTTTCGGCAAGCAGGTCTAATTTTTCAAAAATGACTTTGTGATATAAATAAATGTTTATATCAATTTGAAGTGTGGTAGGAAGGCTTGTCAATATCATCATGTTGTTCCCAACTATTTTTTGGAAATAAATGACAAAGAAATGAAAAATCCTATCCCGTCAATTTTTTTTAGCACCATGGTTTATAAAAAAAGTTAAAATTGTCAAAATCGAAACTTATATTCCGAGCCCCTTGGAAAGTCCTTTAAACTAAATATATCTCTTTGAAATTGTAATCACCTTTTCCAAGAAAGTGTCTTCTTTAATTTCATGCTTCATTGCATAATATGGGATGCATGACCACTGAATGGCAGAACAAACTTCACAGTAGGAAAAATAAGAAAAAATTTAGTTTTTCAGGTTTGCGTGGACTGACTTTCTGGTACATAACCCCAAATATTTTTTTAAAAAGGCTGGTAGCGACCACTTTTGTTTACATATCCATGCTATAAACTATATTTTGGACCATTCTAAACTGTTTTTAAGAAATCCTATCTTGGAAAGTTCACTAGTATCAAGCCACCTTAATGTCAAAACTGATGCAAATGAGAAGTAAATCTTTACCAATGACTTACAATGCAGAACAGCAGGTCAAAAAAGCCATTTAATTACTGACATACCTGACCCATTACTAGGTAAATTTAAGATAGGAGACGGGAGTAATAAAATGACATTTCCTTTATATCGCATGCAGACACATGTCCTACATATTAAAGAGCTTAACCAGAGACCAGCCTCCTTAAGCCTGTTACCAATTTGGAAAACAGTGTAAGACTCTTATGTGACATTGTCTGAATGTCAGCTTACAGGACCCTATCCAATTTGTGCTGTATAAGACAGTGTGGACACGTGACATGGCTTAAGTAGAAGTATGTCAATTTGATGGCTGGTATTTGCACATAGCATCCAATGAGCAAGTTATGCAAAATGATTCAATAATACAAAACTTATATGTTTAATTTTATTTGAAGCTATTTTATGTTTGTAATGATATTAAAATTTGAAAAACAACATTTTAAATCAAATTTCTGAAAGCCTTGCAAGCAATTTTCAACATGTCTGAGGTTCAATTATAATTCTGATACTCTCCATCAAACAGCCTTTAGCATACATTTATTAATAAGTAGGCCTAAAATGTTATGAACCTGTTTGAGAAATCAAAGAGCATCTTAGGAGTCTCAGTCTCTTTATTTGACATTGCCTAAATGTGAACTCTGAATATATCCTATCTGCTAAATGTAAAATACAATTTGTGCGATATAATAACAGTGCGTGATGCAGCTTAAATAGCAGTGTTTCAATTTGTTGGCTGGGATTTGAACGCAGTATCTAATAAGCAAATTTTGCGAAATGATCCGATATTACAAAGCATATACATTAAGTTTTGTTTGAAGCTCTTTTGTGTCTATTCAGATTTTCACATTTAAACATAAAAACAACATTCAAAATCAAATTCTTGAAAGCTTATAGCAATTTCTAATTTGTCTGACGTTTGATTATAATTTCTATGCATTAATGCCTTTGATGTACATGTATCTATCACATCGTTTCATGCAACATGCTGTGAATTACACACGTTCTGATCAAAGAGCATATTTGAAGAAAATAAATGTATCCCAAGCCTCCTACATGTATACACGAGTTTGCAATAAACGTTTGGATCTGAAAATTTGCAATTGGCAGGTTGCAAACATTCTGTCATGTTGGAAGTTTGAAGAGGATATTACAGACTCCTGTGCATCAATTGTCAAAATAATAAAAATCATGAGAAAGTTGGAAACTCACAATGTATATAATCATTTTTGTCAGAGTTTTTATTCCTGTTTGTACTACAGTGGTCCCTGCGTTATAAGACCCCCTGTTGTAAGACCGCCTTGCCTTATGTGACCGCCTTCCTCTCGCACTAAGTAGTATTTTTAGTGCATTTTGCACCCCGACAAGAGACCGCACCCCCATGAGAGACCGCTTCATGACCACAAAAGGAGCATTCTTATAATGCAGGGACGACTTTACCATAATCAATTCCCTTGAAGAATCAATCACTCAGACTCAGACATGACTTGTAATCTTCTTACCTTTCCTCAGAATAACTGTAACTCCTCACACCTTTTCTATTGAGACAAGAAATGAATTCAGTATCATTTCTGCAGTCAAAATAGACCAAGATTACATTGGTGGCCAAAGAAGACAAATTGATCATTGTTAAGGTTTTAGAATCTAATTCCCAGACTATTATGCTACATTTTGAAAAACGGTGGCAAGAAATTTCGGCTTATTGGTCTAATCATCAATTCAGACAAGATTTACAATAAAGAGCCACATTTTCACCTGGAATTAGTGCGATATACAAGGAAAGAATCCCCCAAATAATGGGTCATTCTCAAATTTCAGGACAAAGTGCGCTGGAAAATGTGGTAACGGAGGGAACTTTTGAAGCAAGTTTTTGGAGCAATACGGATCTATTACCTGTAACCATGCATTTGTGATGATTTGAAGGATTGATTACACAGATTATGCATTCCGATTTATACCCAAGTTGACCACTCTAAAATCTATCAGAATGTGGTGTCTTGGGCTCTCAGCTAAACTGTTGTAAATGCACCAGGAACATTATCAAAACATCAACTCATTTATTCTACAAAGAAACAATCTAATACATAAAATGCCAATGCGTAAATTTCTAAGCATGGAGGCGATGACACAGTTCAGTGTTCTTGAAAGACAAGCTTTATTCAAACCAGACAAGATATTCATTGATGTTTCCAGAGTCAAGTAAACAGCTTTTGTAATTTTCACAATTTAACATTCATTTAACAGTTCCTAGGATTTTGACATTTGTGAACATGATTCTTGTTTGCAAAACAAACAGAACAACCAAAATGACATCTTTGATCGTGGAAGTTTTCCAGGAATGAATTTTTTGAGCTGTTTTTAACAAAAATTGCACTTTAAAGAGTGCAGACACGAGGAAGCTCATTGATGGACCTGTTTCCATTCTTAAAATTTGCAATTACCTCCTGAGGCTGTTTGTTCAGTGTCACTTTTCTACTATATATATAATATTTTATTCAAACACTTTCACATTTACATATAAAAGGTTTAGACATGTTGAAATTCAGTATATAAAATCATGTATAGGCTTATATGTATAATGATAAAAACTTAACAATATAAAAACATTAAAAAGTACAAGCAAAGTTAATAAAATCACAGATCTCAGTAAAAGTAAAACCAGGAATCAAGACTAGGCTGCCTCTAGCATCTCGCAGCTCTTTTATAACACTCAAAGCTATTCTATCACAGATTGTAGCATCCACTCGGTATTTCTTCTTCAATAAACTCACACCATTGCTCCACATCTTACTGAATTGTACATCAAGTCTAAGTTCTATAGCCCTAAGATTTATACGTACAATTGATCTAGCTGATGACATGCATACTTTAAACAAATGTTTAACTTTAACATTTTTACTACTCTCCATACTATGACACATTCTAAGGAATCTTCCATATATCTGATCTAAAACTCCCGGAGTCTCTAATACATGAGGTAAATATCTAGTATGTGTCATCGGAGGCAAATTGAACAATCGCCTAACAGATCTGTTCCACGCAACCACATATTCATTAACTGATCTATCACTAAAATTCCATATAACACTTCCATACAAATGAGCACATTGAGAATTAAATACCTTCTGTAGAACACTGTCGGGAGCTAAACCTAAGGTGGCTATAACAGTGTTAACACGCCCGAACATGTCACACTTTTTAATTCTAACATCTTGTGCCTCACTGAGGTCATAAGTAAGAACATGCCCCAGGTGCTTCACACTGTCAACCCAGTCTAACACATCTCCACACAATTTCATCTCAGGTTTAAAACTAGAGGTGTTTCTAGTATACAAGATGCACACCGTTTTCTTAGGATTGTATTTAACACCATAAGTCTCTCCAAAACTTTCACAAATCTCTAACAAACGTTTCAATCCATTTACACTAGGAGACAATAGCAGGTTATAACATATTTTAAATGAAAAACTACAAGCTAATTAGGACAATTCATATATCTTCAGTTGTTTGATTCAAGTGGTGACATTCCTGATTATTAATAAAGGTGAATTTGAGAAATGATTTGTTCAAATAGGTTAAGACTCTATTATTGCACACTCCTGCTGGGAGGTCGTGTTTGTCTGTATGCCTTTTGTTGTGTTGAGCACATTTTGAACAAGAAGGTCAGCAACAAAAGCATGATTTGCAAAATTTTGTGAATTGCTGTCTGTCAGATTTCAACAGAATTTCTAAAATGCATTGAGTGGCATTTCCTGCATCTCTTTAATGAAGGAAGCCATTAGGATGAAAACCACAGCATTTTGTCAGCGATTATTCTTGAGTTTTGTGCTGCTTGAGATCGTGTTGCTGCCTTGATCTTTTCTTCTTCTTCTCCTTCTTCTTCTTCTTGTGATTGAAAAAATCCATGTTTCATCCTATCAGCCATTGTGACAATTGCCTTTGTGTCCTTGAGGAGGGAGAACAGAGGACATTGTATAAATGACTTGTGCAATAGAAAATCATCAATCCTTTGAACGGAACAATATATCTCTGTAGTTGCGATTTCGGAAGGCTTTGTAGTCACGAGTCACAGATGAATTATTTCATTACAAATCAATGTTTTCCCTTTTAATGTTTTCCCCTCTAGATAAAATTATACATTGCAAAAAATTGTGAACATTTTGAGAAATGGCACCAGATCATAACTTAACTTAAAAGACGTGACTTGTCATAATAATTTACCACGAAGGGATATATTACTTTATGATAAATGAATCTTTAATGCATGAATCTCAGCCCAGATCTGCCTTCAGTTCATCTAAATTCTGAAGACACCAAAAGAGCCAGAAATAGTTGGCCTAAAAGCAATCTGCTTCCATGGGATGGCTATCCTATCGATCTAGCAGCGCATGCAGAATCAAAATTCCCTTTTTTGCGGACCTCTTATCCTAAGAGGAGCCGCATATGACATTGAAATTCTGCAAAACTTGTGGGTCAAGTTTCTGCTGCCCACTCTCTTCAATCTTAATGCCATTTACCATGTATCATGTGATGGGCCTCCACGTGAAGTGATCAACTTTTGGTACATGTTAATCCCATAATAAACTCTCTGCTAAGGGAAATCCATTCAACCCAATGCTGTAGCAATGAATGACATCAAATGCATCTCCCCCCCCTGATATCCAAGGGGCTTCCCTAAACAAGACATCGTCTGAGCAAAGTGTGCAGTCAACCGTGACCTGTGCATTGCTGCTGATTGTTTACCAATTAGGGACCAATAACTTCATATTTCTGTGTTGTGACTTTCTTATTTGTGAATTTTATGCTCTAGAAACCTTGCCATTCTTAGTATTTAGCAAAATAAAGTGAATTTGCTACCAAAATCATAATATGAAGGTTATAACAGTTTGGTTAACTTTACCTTTCAGAAGTGCTGCAGCAATGCCCTTAACATTTTACTTAAATGCAACCTGGGAAACCAACTATTTTGCAATCTGCCAAATGTCATTGCATACTTCAGTTATTGTTCATGCTGGCATTATAATGATTAAGTTCATGATTATAGTTTGGTTATACAGTACTGTGTTAAACTTTTAAGCCACCCCCACTTTTTTATGTTGAATTTCCAAACTATGTTTTGAGTCCAAATGATGCAATTTCATAAGTACGCCTATAGTCTAAAGGAATGATTTATTGATAACTCTAATTTTTAATGGTATTCGGACAATTTAATGGCTCATTCTCACTTCGCGCCACGAGGTCCGCTTTAAAGTGCCTTGTGCACGTTATGTTTAAACGTATATAAAAGGTTTGTGTGGAACAATCAAATTCGACTTTTGAAACCTTTTAGATGGCTCATTCTAATTAATGTATTAATTGGCGAAGATAATGTGTACAGGGTGACCAAAAAAAAGTTCAAACTTTTTTGAGTGGTCAAAAGATCATCAATTTTTGCTAAAGGACTTTGATTTGTGGCTCATTTTGTTGGTAATCATCAACACATTGTGTTTGAAAGGCAAAAATTACAGACATGCATGCATAGCCTTTCTGCTATAACAAAGTGTGAGTTTTCACAGAGTTTTTGCCGTGCCAGGTTGAAGAGGATGCATGGATAAGGCTGTTGAAAATACCAATATAACTGGTCTGAGATATAAAAAATTGATTGAAATTTGTTGACTGATATGTAAAGAAGCTGGACACAGGAAAATGTGGTCCTGCAAACATCAGAACTCCTTAGAAATGGTCATGCAAGGCATAATTTGCCAGGTCTAGGAGGGATTATTTTTGTTTAGCAGGAAATATTTGCAAAGTAAAGTCAAAAGTGTCTTATAATAAAGTATGGAGGCCTAATAAATGCATTGTTCATTAAGAATTAATTGCTTTATGTCTAACTCTCAAATTGTGGCATATGAAATGGAGATGTGAGGACATTGTGTGCCACCAATCTCTCCTTGTATACATAATTACAGAGGATGCTTTAATCGAAGCATTGTCATGATATTGACAGAAAATGTAGGTGACATACCACCAAAACCAAAATATGTTGTTTTTGGCCCATATGCATTGTATTAATGGAATTTGAGCAATTACTCAGCCACATATTTCAGTGCACATAAAGGAGCTGATAAAATACAATGTCAATCTGGATGAATAATACATCAAATCACAGCTAGAGGTGCACAAACTATGTTCTTTACATAAATATACATTCTGACCAGCTTAAACCCACTTTAAAGGATCTCAAAAGTGGCCAGTCAAAATTCTGGTAAATTTCGATGAGAATTAATCTGTTCCCACCAAGGCTTGCCTACCTGCAATATGACTAGATATCAATGGCATACATAGATGGCATTACCTGTAAGACATTTTACCTATCAGCTGACTTTAAAATTTTTTTTTAGTAAAATACAGACGAAAAGATTGAAACCCATGAATTTCAAGGGTATAGGTTACATAAAAGGTCACTGTGAGGTCAATTTTGTAACTAGGACAAAATAACTTTAAGAGTGTTTTGTCAATAGGTAGGTACATCACCGTGTGTAATTTCATGAAGATTTTGCAGTTTTTAGCTGAAGTGTGTATTTGTAAAGTTCATTTGCCCAAGTGTGAACTATTTTTTGAGTCACCCTATAATGGGCACATCTACATTGTATGTTGCAGTAATATTGTTACAAGTTACAACATTGTTACAATGTTGCAGTGTTGGTGTAGTGTAAATAAAATTGAATTGTATGGTAGAAATGACATTGTAACAAAGATGTAGCAACATTGACACAACATTGTGAAAAAACCTTTTAAAACATTGTTTCACTTCATGGCAACTTAATTTCTACCGTATATTTCTATGTGGCAAAATAATGAGCCCTGCACCAATGGGAAATCAATGTTGTGTTTATGTTGTGTGATAGGGCCCTGCACAGGACTAGATTTTTGTCTCACTCCCGCCTGTTCTTTCCAAATCTGCTCCTATTCCCGTCCTGTTCTAAGCATTACAATGATAAAATTTTCCGAATTTTGATCCACTCCCGCCAAATTTTGTCAAGTTCAGTCCCGTTCCCGTCCCGTTCAGGGCCCTATTGTGTGCCCCTTGTATATGTAATTGCAAAGTATTTTAGCACCTAAATTTAGCCGAATAGGCACTTTGCCTTAGGCGTTCTGTAATTCTAGCATATGTTTTAACTACTTTTTAAACCTTTCTTTTAGCTACAAGGGCACAAGCCATGGTAATATTGAATTCTCCTCCTGTGGCCCAAACATAGAGATCGGTAGCGGATCCAGACAGGAGCAGTGGGTTTAGAGGGTTCAAACCCTCCCCCCCCCATGGGTCTGTAGATTATAATGTAAAATAAAATTAAATCTCAATATTTTTAGCACATTTCGATTTGTAAACTCCCCCTCCTAACATTTTCTGGCTCCGCCCCTGGATATGGATACGAGCATTGATTCGGCTTGACATTATGGCGATAAGACAACCATAGTGACGGTCAGTAATGTATAAATTTACCTCAAATGACGACCTAATAGGTCCTTTTTGTGAAAGACACAGTTGGTACGTCCATGCAGGTCATCCAATAAAAAGAAGAGATTTGAAAATTATCTCAAAAAACCCTTTTGATTTTTTATTTACATCATTAATTACATGTATTCTATTCCTTCAAGTGACAGCGACAATCAGACTCAGTTGACAAAACAGATGCGCAACACTTTTCTGTTCAAATAAACTGCCAGTGCAAATAATTAACAGTTTCCAATGGCGTCATGCTTTATATTATTAAATTGGAAGAAGAATGACATGTTGCCAGACGTAACATGATATTTTGGTAAACAGCTTGGAATATTTGAATCTCTCACTGGGAATTTTTCTGACATGTTTGAAAAACAGATCAATTATCCTTGGGAAGAAACAGTAAATTAGATATGGTTATTATTTTGGTTTTATTCATTTTTATATGCCCCATTCTATTTTCAATAAATTGATCACTTAAAATTGTCTGCAAAAATGCCTTACTGTCAGATATTTGGACCCCTATAAAATAATATAACAGTCTTCGTCATAATTGCATGGAATCTGAAGTTTTTTTCTATGCTTTTGAAGCGTGATGTCACTATAGGACTGCACAATTAAGCACAAATTTATCGTTATCGCGATATCAAGAAGGGTGATAATGTCATTGCACAAAGGGGTGATAAATAAATTTTAAAATTTTCCTGTGTTTTTGCCCAAAAGTGGGAATTTTTTCTCATGAAATTCAAACTTTTTACTACAGTTTGGTTTACGAGTGAATTTGTCACACAATTTATCAACATCGCAATATTAGACATAGTTTTCGCACATCACATCTCAGTCTATCATTGTGCAGCCCTACGACTCTATTATCCGGCATTGCAATTTATATAAAAAAATAACTACAAGCTGAGAACTGTAAGCTTCGTGGGTGGTTCCAACAAACTGCAAGGTTTCTCAAGCACCATTACTGGACCAAAATTGCTTCCTTTTTCAAAATCAAAGCTTGATTTCTATGAGGAATCTTGTCAAGACAGTAACATTCTAATTTGTGATAAAGTTATTCCTGAGATATTCCTGCCAAATCTCACTTTAGCTTTTCTATCAAAATTTGGAATTCAATTAATTAGTACCTGAAAGTAGGCTTTAAAAAAGTTATAATCATTCAACTTATAAATTCTGATAAATAAGTTTCTTTCTGAGGGAGCTTACCATAAATTTCCTGAGTAAGAGGCTTTTTAAAACTTCTGTCTGAAAAACTAAGTCGACATATTAATCAATTTAATCTGCCAGTGGATCAAAGGTGACTCATTGGGAGCAGTATTTAAATTGACATATCAGAAAAATTAACCCAACAATAAATTTTCATGACTAAGACTTAATTCAGTCATGTGGTCATGTCAATATGGTTAGTTCTTGACACTCACTTCAGAACAGATTTACCCTATTGTTTGTATTTGGCGCTCGTTAGGCAAATGTAGTGATCAGATGGACGATTAATAGTTTTTTGTAATAAAATCTTTGGATAAAGTCATGTTTCGATCAGAAGTTTGATGGATTTTGTTTAAACTGGTTCTTCATGGAGGGGTCTTTTCTCTTGCAGAACAATGAATTGCCAACTTGAGGGCTTTGGTTATCAAGGTTGTTGTGCACTTTCATGTTACATGGCAAGCAGTTTCCTTATTCACTCTGAAGTATAGTCATTAGCCGGGTCAGAAATTTTGATGTTGAGACCTGTGAATGTTGCACCCCAACTGAAAATTACCCTTGTAATCTCAGACTTGGAAATTGAAGGCATTGGTGTATTTAGGGCGTAACCCAGCCTACACCCTGCTAATGATCCCTTGATAGACCCCGAAGTCGACTGCAGAAAGTCGACTAGTCAAGTCATAGTTAGCTTCCCAGCCAGCAAGTTGAAGATCAGTCAAGTCAAGTCAGACTTAAGTCAGACTTGAGTCAGCAAAAGTAAGTCGTTGTCCCATAACTCAACCAATTTTCGCCTCACAGAAATGGTTTTGGTATCTTTTTAAACAACATAAATAGCACAGTACATATTTCCCACTCTTTTAAAAACTTTTTAAAGTCTATGCAACATTAAAAAATCAAAAAAATATCTAACATTTGCTATCAGGACAATTCTCCGAGTGCAAAAATTTTGAAAATTGTGAAATTATAATGTACTGTTAAAGAATATTTAACAAAAGCCCCTGATAAATATCATTAAGATGCTGAAGTAAGCTGAACTTAATTGAAGTCAATTGAAGTCAGAGTTGAACAACTTAACTGACCAGTCAGTTGAAGTTCTTGCCAAGAAGGTCAGGATTTTAACTCTGACTGACTTCGGGGTCTATCCTTGAACTTCTTCCACATTTTTTTTCTACAGCCCTCTTTGACACTAGTCGATGTTGGTGTAATTCATGTAATTCACACAAGACATGAAACAGCCATAACAACAAATACCACAGACCTACTTCATGTTAAGAAAGAGCTTTGCTGCTCCATACACGCCATTACTTATTTTGAGGCCTCTGTAATGTACATTATAACAGTTACTGTGCTAATTTTTATCTGTTTAACCACTCAGGGTAAATAAATTCTTTTATCCCATGTCTAGGCACATTTTCTCCCCGATACTGTGTTTTTCCCTGGGCAATACAGCAGGGAAAAAGTCAGTATCGGGGAGAAAAAGCAGTATATGGTCACCTGACCAGTATACTCCCTAATTTGCAGGGAATATACTGAAAACAGCCAATGAGAGAGCTGCATTTAGACACACCCACAGAAAGCCTGTATAGCGTCACATTCTCTGCTGCTGCTTCATGATCTTTTGTTGTAATTTTCAGAGTACAAAAAACGACCGCTCTTTTGCAATTTGCCACTGATCTATTAGGGCTAGAGAGAAACGGTTTGAAGCATTAGATCCAGAAGAAAATAATACATCAGATTAAGGCAGTTTTGACTTTCTCTTTGGTATAGAAAATTTTCCAAAGCGATTTTCGGAAAATTCACTAAGTTTTTCCAAAATGACTTTGTTGTACAAATACTGATTTATAAAAATTTCTGTCGTGATGAGGACCCCTTTTTATTTTGTTATATTGTTTAAGACAGTATTTTGCAACACATGACAAAGTAGTAATGTTAAATTCAATTTAATGGTATAGTTTCAGTTGTGTTGTTAGTTGATTTCCGAAACGTTTTTCTGCATTCCACTGCCGTTTTATTTAATTACTCTGGATCTAATCACCCCAGGTGTATAAAAGTTAGCATATACTGTTAAACATATAGCATAGATTTCAAATCCAAAATTTGAAGACGATATCTCAAAAACTCTGGTCACAAAAAAATTATAACTGGAGCAAGAATTTTCAGTTCTAGCGTGAAATCACATATTTGAGTCAACATATTTTCAAGGTCCATGGCCGTTTTATTCTATATCTCAGGATATAATAATAACAGATCTATAATTTTCACCAGACTTTTTTGTCATATTTCAAAGGTCACTGATTTAAAATTTCACGTTGATATCTCGAAAACCCTTGCCATGAAAAAATTATTACTGCAACAGGAATTTTTAGTTCAAGCGTTACGTTACAGATTTTGTGTCAACGGGTTTTTAAGTTTCATGGCCGTTTAATTCTATACCTCAGGATCTAAATATACCAGCTCTACCATATCTACCAGTCATGTTCGTCATATTGTGACGGTTATTGATCCAAAATATCAAGGTAATATCTTAAAAGCTCTCGCCATAATAAAAATATTACTGAAGGAAGAATTATCAGTGCAAGAGAGGATTACAAGAAACAGTTATAATGAACTTATTTATAAGAAAAAGTTTTTAATTATTTTGAAAATGTGCCTAGACATGGGATAAAAAGGTCATACCATGGGTAGGTGCAGTACATCCCAGTATACTCCCCTCGACTCCAGTATATTCCCTCGACCCTTCGGGTCTCGGGAATATACTGGAGTCTCGGGGAGTATACTAGGGATGTACTGCACCTACCCATGGTATAACCTCATAGTATTCTTGTGTCATGCTCTGAAAAATTGTCTAGTAAATTAAATGGAAAGTACGATATTTCGATGATTTTTTAGATCCCTCAAATTGCCAAGTTTTCAGGATAACTGAAAATTTTAACCTGGTATAGGATAAAGGTTGTTGAAATGCTGTGTAATCATGTTTCAGTTATAAGAAATAAAGATTTAACCTTTAAGTTGAAAGCAGCTTTTAATTTGACATATCAGACTAATAAAACCCCCAAATATTTCTTGAGGGACAGTAAAGAATTTCCGGCCATTAAGTCAAATGAATGTTATCTTTTTAGCAAGTCGTCGGAATTATTCCGATGTTTACCAAGACTACCAATAAATATGCATGACTAGATCTTGTCTAATTCTGTCATTTAAAAAAACTGACCTCAGAACAGATTTACCCTACCATTTGTATTAGGCACCCTGTAGGCAAATGTAATGTTGAGATGGGTGATTAATAGTTTTTTGTATTAAAAACTTTGGACAAAGTCATATTTTGATGGAATTTGATTTAAATTGGTTCTTCATGGAGGGGTCTTTTCTCTTGTAGAACAATGAATTGCCAACTTGAAGGTTTGGTTTACTAGGATGAGCCTACATCGTGCTTATGATCTCTTGAACCTCTGCCTCATTCTATTCCCTTGTTGATAAGCCAGGAAGATGTGCTAGGCTATATTAATAATAATAATAATAATAATTTATTTGTATAGCGCTAGATCCAGCACAATCGCTGCTCTCCAGCGCTTAATGAGTAATCAGTCATAAGACAGTTTGAACAAATGAGTTTTCAGTTTACGCTTAAAACATTCTACTGAATTTTGACATTTCAGGTCTTCCGGAAGAGCATTCCATAATTTTGGAGCACAGCGAGAGAATGATCTATCCGAGATATTATTTTGGTTATGGCTATTTGGTATTTCTAGATGAAAACGATTTCTTAGGTTGTGACTGTTTGACCAAGACTGTTAGGTATTTTGGTGCTTGATTGCTCAAGGTCTTCCACACAAGTGACAAGATTTTGTATTGGATGCGGGCCGAAATCGGTAGCCAGTGCAGATCTTTTCGATGAGACGAGATGCTATCGTATTTGCTAATGTTTTTAATTAGTCTGGCCGCCGAATTTTGCGCAATTTGCAGTTTTTTCTCTAGTTTTTTTGTAATTCCAAATAAGAGACTGTTACCATAGTCAAGATGGGGAGTAACTAGTGCATTCACTAGTGTTTTTCTATCTTCAAAATTTATGTTTTTCTTGAGTTTCGAAATATTTTTTATGTTAAAGTATGCATTTCTGCACATTTTGTTTACTTGTTTTTCCATGTTCAAATGTTTGTCAAAGATTACACCGAGATTTCTTACATTACAGACTGGGGTGACTCGGGCATCTCCAATTTCTAATTGGATATCTGTAATTTTCTTCAGCTGTATCGGGTTACCTAATAATAAAAATTCTGTTTTATCACAATTATTGCATAATTTGTTATCTTTTAGAAATTTGTCAATTTCTTTAATACATCTTTCCATTTGTTTGATCGCGTCGGTTTGGTTGTCTGTAATATTCGGTTTGAAAGAGAGGATCAACTGTTCATCATCTGCATACTTTTCATCTTTGACATTGTGCTTTCGAGCAATTTCACTCATAGGGGCGATATATGAATTGAAAAGAATTGGGCCAAGTTTCGATCCTTGTGGCACACCATAGCTGAGTTTGGTGTGATTTGATTCGCAGTTGCCTATTGCAACAGATTGTGTTCTATCTAGGAGATAGGTTCTGAACCAATTTAGAGCAGTGTTGTCTATGCCGTAGGTGTCTGCCAGT
This sequence comes from Platynereis dumerilii, assembly GCA_026936325.1. Classification (NCBI taxonomy): domain Eukaryota; kingdom Metazoa; phylum Annelida; class Polychaeta; order Phyllodocida; family Nereididae; genus Platynereis; species Platynereis dumerilii. The sequence goes on from JAPTHN010000138.1 coordinate 691,977, forward strand.
CTTTCAAGTAAAATATTGTGATCAATAGTGTCAAAGGCAGCAGAGAGGTCTAACAGGACGAGCATAACTATCTTTCCCTTACTCATGTCTTGAGTAATGTCATTGTGAATTTTAGTCAAAAGGGTTTCTGTGCTGTGATTTGCTTTGTAAGCCGATTGTCTGTCATCTTCCAGATCATTTAGTCGGAGGTGGTTGTTAAATTGCTGGATCACAGCACTTTCAATCAGTTTTCCAAGAAATGGTAGGTTTGACACCGGTCTATAATTTTTCGGAGAGAGATCTGCATCAGATTTCTTCAGCAGGGGTTTGATTATAGCATGCTTGGTTCTCTGTGGTACTTGTCCTATGGAGAGGGACATGTTAACTATCCTTGTTAAAATGGGTACAAAGGCATCTATACATTTAACTATAATCCAGGTGTGGATTGGATCGAGTGCACAGTGTTTAACAGCCATTTTTCGAATCAATTTTTTAATTTCACTTTCAGATAGCTCTTTGAAGTTTAAGAGTTTAGGTCCTGCATATCTATTTACTACATCGTTGGAGCTGGCTGATTCATTTAATTCTGTATTCTTGGCGAGTTTTTCTCTGATGGCTCTTATCTTCTCGTCGAAATATGTACTAAATTCATTGGCAAGAGACTCCTCATTTTCGTGGTACGGAAGAGGAGACTGTTGTTTTCGGTTAAGGCATGCATTAACTATTTTAAATAGGGCTTTAGAATTGCCTTTATTTGCAGAAATTCTGTCTCTCAGATCAGTAGATTTCAGATTTTGAAGGCGTTGATACAGCAGGTTTCTTTTTTCTTTGTATAGCTCGTAATCTGATTTCTTGCCGCTATTCCTCCATTTCCTTTCTGCTCTGCGTTTTTGAATTTTGTAATGTTTGATGTCATTGTTATTCCAAGGGTTGGGTTTTCTCATTCGAATTCGACCTTCAGTTAGGGGAGCATGCTTGTCTAAAACGGTTTTGCATATAGAATGGTATCTATCTGTGAGGGAATTGAGGTTATCGATGGAGGCCGGCTTTGCATTGACACAATCAAAAGCACTTTTAATTTCTCTTTCAAAGGCTATGAAGTCAATAGATTTTGTTTTCCTATATTTGAACTTAACCTCTTTTGAGATGTTCATTTTCATGTCAATTTTAAAGAATATGGAGTTATGATCAGAGTTTAGGTCACCAACATAGCAATCACGAATCTTATAAGAGCTGTGTGTGAATTAGAAGGTCTAGTGTGTTCCCTTCTTTATGCGTTGGGCCTTCTACATGTTGTACCAGGTCAAACATACTAAGGATTTCAGAAAATTTCTCAACTTTTGGATCATTTGGCTTATTCATATGAAAATTGAAGTCACCAAGTACAATTAGTTCTTCCTTACTGGCAGCGTGGTTGGTAAGAAATTGGGAAAACTCTTCATAAAATTCAGACATACTGTATTTATTTTTCCCTGATGGTTCTGGGCGGTAAATAACAGCAATTTTCACCAGCTTGTTAGGAGATTTTAATTCTAGCATCATATGTTCGAAAGTTCTATTTATACTGCTGTTTATTTGACGGATATTCATGCCGGTTTTGAACAGGCATGCTACGCCCCCACCTGGGCGGTCATCTCTGGGCAGGTTTAGAAATTGGTAGGTTCCTTTGTTGGTCAGTTCGCCTATTTCAAAAATATCATCTTTTTTCAACCAACTTTCCACAAACATAAATAGATCAATGTGGTATTCAACCATTAGGTCATTTACAAGCTGTGTTTTATTCCTAAGACTTTGAGCATTCCAAAACGCCATTAGAAAGCCTAGCTTTGTTTGCGATTCGGGCAATCTACTATTAGCTTTATTACCAGATAAGGTTGAACTGTATGAAGGTATGGTTTGGGCGTCACGAAGTATGTCAAATCTATTTCCACAAAAATACTTAGGATCGGTATTTCCCTGACCAATGGGAGTCACCGGTTTGAAACTAGCAGAATCAGAACTTAGCTTGTATGGGACTTCAAAGTTTGCTTTTGTAGTAGGATATAAATTAGTTCCATGAGTAAAAGTAAAACAACTATTTGTATATGCTTCCAGTCTTTTAATACAAAAGTTACAAAATGGTGATCTGTCACTTGTCAATACGCCGTTTGGTTCAGTTCGTTTTGGTATCCATTTAACTGATTGTCAATCTGAGTTAATGATGCTTCTAATGTCGTCCATTGCAGATTTAACGTTTTTGGTTGGGCCTTTTATGAGGATTCCTGAAATCATTTCTGCGTCCTCAGATTTTCGCTCTTCGCTCCATACGCCGAACGACATTTTCACACTGTGCCGATCCGTTAATTTCTTAACTGTGTTTCCTCCTTTGCCGATGATACGTCCAAAGTAGATCTGTTTCAATGGATAGACTGCGGAGACCACAAAATCTTGAGATTCGTCAACTGGCATTGCCATTGCTGCATCAGTTGCTTTGAGATCACTCGGGATTGAGATACTTGCAAGTAGAGATTCTTTGTACAGTTCGAAGCACTTATCGGTTAAAGAGAGTCCATCACCCTTTATCCATTGGGATCGGCTGCCGTTGAATTTAATCTTGATGGTGGTGACTTTGGTTATCTCAGTGGTTAACAGTTTGTGGTTGAGCATATCATTTTGAACACGATTTTTGTTAATCGGGGGCAGACAGATGCAATAGCTATTTGTGAATTTGCTGGTTTCATCCAGTAGTTTCTTTATCTCCGAATAGACTTCGAATGCTGACATCGGATTCATCTCTTTAGCGATGTCGGTGGTTCCTGTCATCAGCAGTACTAGATTGTAGGATTTGTACTCGGACATTTCCGAGGGTTTAAGATCGCTAAGATTTTTCTTCAAAGGTGTCCAAGAAATGGCATCATTGAGGCATTCGAGAATCGGCTCCGTGATAGTGTCGTAGATCACAAGGCCTTTAGCTTTCGGGGCTGATACCATGCGCTCTTCGTGTTGGGATATTTGGTCGAGAAGCTCGGCGTAGTCGCATTCTTTTTCCATTAGTGATGACCTTGTTAGTTCCAAGTCAAGTTCAAGTTCCGTTTTTTCTTTACCATTTTGTTTGAGGAGTGTGCTAAGCTTGGCGTTGTCTTTCACTAATTTCTCGACTTCAGATTTCAGCTTTTCAATGTCGCCATACGAGTTGTCTAGCTCCTTTCTTAGGAGGTACATCTGTTGCGTGTTGTCGTCTGGTTCATCATCTTTCTTTGTTTTCGGTCGACCCCTGCCTCTTTTGGGTTTCGTGGCTTCTGCTGGTTCGATTTGGTTCTCCTTGTCACTAACAGACTGTGTGGAAGGATTGCGAGATCTTTTCGGCCTAGGGGCAGGCAATGTATCATCGGTATCATCAGACATCTGTCCTGTCTCATCTGCGTCGGCTGGAGTCTGGTCTTGAATTTTAGCGAATGATAGCCAATTTTCTGCCATATCTGTAATGTAAAAATTCAATTGGTCATAATATGGTAAATGATATGAGTACAATTACGGTTGATAAAATAAGCAAATATGTGTCGTTGAAGAGAGACAAATTTTTATTATTATTATTTTTTTTTTTTTAATTTAGATTTCCAGACGGATATATTTAGTTTAGAGTATGTAATAATGAATAATACGTAATGTAAATAATGACAATATGACAGGTAATAGGCAGAATGGATAGATATGTGAATGATGCACAATAATATGCTGAATAGAACAAATTGTTTTATTTAAAATATGTGATACGTGCAGATAGCGCTGAGAGATATTGCGATACGTACAGGGGCGTATAATAATAATTTATGATAGTTATTCGTTGCGTTTATGCAAAACACTTGTATAAAACACTTGTATAATGATAGAGTTCTATTTGTACAGGCAATACTAAGAGGCGCGATAAGTGTAGTACGTGTAGGCAATAATTTTTATTTTTATTTTTTTATTTATTTTTTTATTTATTTTTTTTTATTCAATTAAGTTCTGTTCAGTATTAGATCAATGTGATAAGAAGAGTACTGCGTACAGGCAATACTTTTAAAGTTCTATTCAGTATTGGATCAGCTGTAAAACATACAGGAAGCACAGAATTTTGTGTTACGTACAGGCAACACTGAGGAGAGAGAGGTGTATTATGTACAGTCAATAAAATTCAATTAAGTTCTATTCAGTATTGGATCAGCTGTGATACGTACAGGCAGCACAGATAATGTGTTACGTACAGGCAACACTCAGAGGAGAGAGAAGTGTATTACGTACAGGCAATACCTTTCAATTAAGTTCTATTTAGTATTGGATCAACTGTGATACGTACAGGCAGCACAGATAATGTGTTACGTACAGGCAACACTCAGAGGAGAGAGAAGTGTATTACGTACAGGCAATACCTTTCAATTAAGTTCTATTTAGTATTGGATCAACTGTGATACGTACAGGCAGCACAGATAATGTGTTACGTACAGGCAACACTCAGAGGAGAGAGAAGTGTATTACGTACAGGCAATACCTTTCAATTAAGTTCTATTTAGTATTGGATCAACTGTGATACGTACAGGCAGCACAGATAATGTATTACGTACAGGCAACACTCAGAGGAGAGAGAAGTGTATTACGTACAGGCAATACCTTTCAATTAAGTTCTATTTAGTATTGGATTAACTGTGGTATGTACAGGGAGCACAGATGGTGTGTTACGTACAGGCAAAACTCAGAGGAGAGAGAAGTGTATTACGTACAGGCAATACCTTTCAATTAAGTTCTATTTAGTATTGGATCAACTGTGATACGTACAGGCAGCACAGATGGTGTGTTACATACAGGCAACACTAACAGGAGGAAGAGGTGTATTTCGTACGGGCAATACTTTAAAATTGATTAGTTACCAAGTGAGGTCATAAAATACGAGTATAACAAACTATGTATTACTACAGGCAATACTTTTGAATTCAAATATATTTTATTTATATTTTATTTAGTGTTGGATCAGCTGTGATATGTACAGGAAGCACAGATAGTGTGTTAAGTACAGGTAACACTAAGAGGGGAAGAGTATATATAATGTACAGGCGATGCTTAAAGCAGTTATAAAGTACGAATATTATAAAATATGTTGATAGTTTTTATGATTTAAATCTTTTTCCAATATTACCGATGGAGTCAGCGGATGGGCTTGATTGGGTAGTTCGTCGCCTTGACAGGTTGTTCGATTTCCTAATTTCCCAATTTGGTCCAACACGTTCTACTCGGATATCTGTGAAATAAGAGGAAAAAAGTTAGAATATTAACCAGATCAAAAAAAGATCAATTATTTGAAATAGATGTAATATTAATTTATTGAATTGTTATAGAGGTGCTTAATAGGGATGATAATTAAAATGGCAGAAAATGTTGACAGTTAGAAAATAATGACAAGTGACAGTGAGGTTTAAGATTGAATAAAAAAAATATATATGTATAGAATAATTAATTTATTTTAAGTTTGACAATTATTTGAAATTGATTTAATATTAATTTATTGAATTGTTATGGAGGTGCTTAATAATAGGGATGATAAATAAAATGGCAGGAAAATTTGACAAGTTAGAAAATAATGACAAGTGACAGTGAGGTCAGTATGAGTATAAAAATATAAAATAATTTAATAATTTTATAGTGAAGGGAGTAGATTGATTAAATTAATACTGTATATTTTGATTAGGAGAAAGGAGGGGCAAGGTGATGAGTTTTAAAATCGGAAAATAACACGTGGGATTTTGACAGGTGAAAAGTGTGGATTGCAAACAAGTTCAAATTGAAAGACACATAAAACGATTGAAAAAAGACAAAAAAGAAAGAAATATTTGAGTAAAAATTTTGTGATTGTCCCTGTCTGCAAGAAAGAAAGTTGCGTGAAAAGGTGAGGGGATTACTGAAGATAAATGAAGAAGGTACAGAGAGAGAAACAAGAGAAAATTCGGACGAAATGTTGGAGAAGAAGCAATGGCGTCTGCTGAAACATGTGAGTGAAAAAAATGCAGCAACTTCAAAGACGAAAATTTGGCTGAAAAGCTGGAAAAAATATGCAATAAATGCACGAGGATAACCGCCAGTAAGATTCGAGGAAGAATGGAGCAGAACAGGGTAATAGGACAGCAAAATTAAGGAGTTTCAACTGAAAATTACCTGCAGCTCTGCACACACGTCTTCAATGTCCGAAGCTCAAACCGGAAGTTCCTTTTATTATCTACTGAGTTTTGCTTTTGAAGCATCTCTGTGTTGAAAATAATGCTATGAATTGAATTTAGCAATTTGAATTTGATAAAACTAATGTGGCAATGAATACTTATCGAGTATCTAAATTATAATGAAAGAACTTTCCTGGTGATGTAGGCCTATAGATAAGTTTTTTGAAAGGATTTAGTAGACAGACTGCTCTGGAATTTGCCGGAATGAGATTTCTATGATAACAGTACATGTTTTATCATTATTCAAGGGTACTCTATTTTGGTGCAATCAAGATAGATTTTCTGTTACCATGCATTTGAAGGATTGATTACACAGATTATGCATTCCGATTTATACCCAAGTTGGCCACTTAAAAATCAACCAGATCTTGGTGTGTTTGACTCTTAGCAGAACTGTTGTTAATGCAGCAGAACATAATCAAAACATTAACTCACTTATTCAACAAAGAAAAAAGATTGAGATAATGTCAATTCATGAATTTCAAAGCATGGAGGCAACCACATGGTTCAGTGTTCTTGGTAGACAAGCTTTATCTTAATTCAAACCAGACAAGATATTCATTGGTGTTTCCAGAGCAAAGTGAATAGCTTTTGTAATTTTCATAATTTAACTTCACCTATTACATAGGTGAAGTTTCTTGTTTTCATAAATATTATTATTATTCCGGCAACCCTAATTTCGTCAAAAAAATCTAAAAAAAATTACATATATAGTATTACATGACCTAATTACACTGACCCAGTTTCGGTGACCTTGATCTATTTTTCAAGGTCACAGACCATTTCAAAGTTCATAATTTCATTTATTTCAGGTGATCATATCACATGAAATTACAGTCAAATTTTATTTTCCAATTATGTGACATGTCTTACACATAAATTACATAATCTGACCCAATTTCAAGAAAGTAGGTCAATGTCAATGTTGCACAGCTGAAATTTTAGTCCCAGAGGTCTCGGCACGGGAAGTCAGAATCCGCAGGTCACAGAGTCACACGCTTGACACTAAAAGTTGCCTAACTGATGTACGCAATGCAGTGACTCATCTTTGTAATGATCCCATGTTTAGTTTTTGAGTTACGTAATTTTAAATATCAACTTCTTCGTCAAAACCAGTGACCTTGGTATTTTCACCCTGAAATATTAATTTTAGGCCATAACAATGTATAGTAGACCCACAAAAAGATACCCCTAAAACCCCCATACCCACCTTCAAATTTGACCTTGACCTCATTTTTCAAGGTCATTTTGCCCATTAAAGTGCAAAAAGGGCTCATTTTCAAAAATTCTCAAAATTATGTTTTTTTCATGATATCACTTTGATAGTTTTTCTCTAGACAGACAACAACATGTGCATTTAGAATATGCAAAGCAAATTCTTCTAACATTCTACCTTAATTTTCTACAAAATTCCAAATATCGCAAACCGGAGATTTTTGGAAAATGACAAATTATCGCCTTTTTGACTTGGAAATATCGATCCGAGAGAGTTATAATAATTAATTGGTCTCAACATTTTTGCATTCGATTCTGAAAATTGTATTGGTTTTGACCTAGAAAATGATTTTCAAGGTCAAATTCAAGGTCAAATATGACGAAAAATTGTACGTTTTGACATGTGATTTTTTACACAGACAAGGAATCAAGATATTGTTACAAAAATGCCAGACATACTTGCTACAATAGCCTAGAGGCATCTTGTAAATTTTCCAGGTCCTTGGATTGACTTACGTCACCCCGTAAAGGTCATAAGGTCAAAAAATGAAGGAAAAATTTTACAACATTTTTTCCACATTTCTCAATTATAGCGTTATTTCAATCGGCTGTAGCCCGGTCCTAATTAAGTAACAGAGATTCTGAAAATAGATTTGGAAAGTCCAAATTGTCCTCTAGTTTTCATTTATGAACATTTTGTCATAACTCTGACAGTTTAAAAGATCGTCGGACCCTGAAAATTTCATGTTTTTTGTTAAAATTTTCACAATATATCAATTTTTTGACAAGGAAGGAATCATTCTTTTGTGACGAACCTGTCTAGACATATTTCTAACTTCTACTTACATAATCCTGTCAAGTTATATATATTTCCATTGAACCGTTTTGGTTCTAGAGTGATTTCAAGTTAAAAATTCATATTTTCATGAATATCTTAAAGGCCATATTTCTGAGTTGTACCATCATTTCAATCCGCTGTATCTCCGGTCCTATTTAAGTTACAGAAAATCTGAGAACAGATTCCAAAAGCCCGCATTCACCCCTAGCTTGCATATTTTGAACATTTTATCGTAGCTGTGACGGTTAAAAAGATCACCGGACCCTGAAAAATTCATGTTTTTTGTCAAATTTTCACAATTTATCATCATTTTGACAAGGAAATAATCATTTTATTTCAATGAAGCTATCTGAGCATATTTTCATCTTTCGTTTACATAAAACTGGCTAGTTATATATGTTTTCATTGAACCGTTTTGTTCTAGAGTAAATTTAATTAAAAAAATACATGTTTTCAGAAATTTCGGAAGTCCATATTTCTGAATTGTACCATTATTTGAATCGGTTGCATCTCTGGTTATGATAAAGTTACAGAGAATCTGATAATAGATTTGGAAAGCAAAAATTCTGCTCTAATTTTTATATTTGAACATTTTCTTGTATCACGGACGGTTAAAAAGATCGCCGGACCCTGAAAAATGTATGTTTTCAGTAATTGCAGTCATTTCCAAATGGTTGATGTACTGGTTGATGTACTGGTTGATGTACTGGTTGATGTACTGGTTGATGTACTGGTTGATGTACTGGTTGTTGTACTGGTTGATGTACTGGTTGATGTTCTGGTTGATGTACTGGTTGATGTTCTGGTTGATGTTCTGATTGATGTTCTGATTGGTGCACTGTTTCATGCACTGGTTCATGTACTGGTTCATGTATTGGTCAATGGACTGGTCAGTGGACTGGTCCATGTAGCCTACTGTCCATGCATGTAATATTACATGTGCAAGATGTGTGCAATTACATTCATGTTCAAGTTCATGTTCAAGTTCATGTTCAAGTTCATTATTTCCAATGTCATTTCCAATGTCATTTCCAATATCATTTCCCATATCATTTCCGTGTTTTCTCACTTTCATTTCATTGCCAATAATTACTATGATAGGTGAAGTTTTGTCACCGCATCGCGGTTACCCGATTTCTAGTTTAACATTAATTTGGCAGTTCCTAGGAATTGATAGATGTGAACAGGATTCTAATTTGCAAAAGCAAACAGAACAGCCAAAATGGCATCTTTGATGGTAAAAGTTTTCCAGGAATGAATTTTTAGAGCTGTTTTTACCAAAAATTACACTTTGAAGTGTGCAGACACAAGAGGGCCCGTCAATGAACCTGTTTCCATTCTTGAAATTTTGATTCACCTCCAGTTCGTTCAGTATCACTTTTCCGCTGGCAAGTATTACATATTTTTTAATCAAAAATTTCGGTTGTAATCAAGAAGATAATTTATATATCCTGAATTGTTTGGTTCGAAAGCGTGTATTCCTGATTTCGTTCACTGGCCATTAAAAGGTTGTAAGTCCTTCATAAATACTGTTTAGTTACAACCTTTAATAGCCAGTGGAAAAATTACTAGTTTATCAGTTTAAAGGAGATATTGCACACTCCTCTGCTGGAAGTTCGTGTTTGTCTTCATGTCTTTTGTCTTAAGCACATTTTGAACAAGAAGGTCAGCAACAAAAGCATCATTTGCAAAATTTTGTGAATTGCTGTCTGTCAGATTTCAAAAGAACTAATGTTTCTAAAATGCATTATGTGGCATTTCCTACAGCTCTTTAATGAAGGAGGCCATTAAGATGAAAACCATAACATTTTGCCAGCGATTATTCTTGAGTTTTGTGGTACTTAGGATTTGTTTGCCGCCTTGATGTTTTCCGCTTCTTCCTGTGGTTTAGACATGCATGTTTTTTCATCCTATCAGCCATTATGACAATTGCCTTTGTGTCCTTGAGGAGGGGGGCGGCAGGGCACATAATAATAACAATCAGACTCAGTTGACACAACACATTCACAATGCTTTTCCATTCAAATAAGAAACTGTCAAAGCAAATAATTAACAGTTTCCTGGCGCCATGCTTTATTAGACTGGAAGAAGAATGACATGTTGCTAGATGTAACATGATATTTTGGTAAACAGCTTGGCATATTTGCATCTCTCACTGGGAATTTTTCTGACATGTTTGAAAAACAGATCAATTAACCTTTGGCAAGAAAAAGTAAATTAGCTGTTATTATTTTTATTTTTTTTATTTTTATATGCCCCATTCTATTTGTGGTAAATTGATCGCTTGAAATTGTCTGCAAAAATGCCTTACTGTCAGATATTTGGACTCCTACAAAATAATGTTACAGTCTTCGTCATAATTGCATGGAATCTGAAGTTGTTTTCTATGCTGTTGAAGTGTGATGTCGCACTCAGACTCTATTATCCGCCATTGCAATGTATGTAAAATAACTAGAAGCTGAGAAATGTGAGCTTCGTGGGTGGTTCCAACAAACTGCTTGCTGACAGGGTTTCTCAAGCACCACTACACTGTAAAATCTGAAATTTCGATTCAGCTCAAATGATTGAGTGAGATGGTTGCACAATTTCTTTGAGCTAACATAGCTTGATGTTGTGAGTTATGATAATCTTTCTGTTGTTATAACTCAAAACAACAAGCTATGATAGCTAAAAGGAATTGTGCAACCATCTCACTCAATCATTTAAGCTAACTCAGAATTCAGATCTTACAGTGTACTGAATCAAAATTGCTTCTCTTTTTCAAAATCAAAGCTTAATTTCATGATGAATCCTGTCAAGACAGTAGCATTCTAATTTGTGATGAAGTTATTCCTGAGCTATTCCCGCCAAATCTCACTTTAGCTTTTCTACCAAAATTTGGAATTCAATTAATTAGTACCTAAAAGCAGGCTTTTAATATTTATAATCATTTAACTTATGAATTCTGATAAATCATTTTCATTCAGAGAGAGCTCACAATTTCCTGAGTAACAGGTTTTTTAAAACTTCTGCCTGAAAAACTAAGTCGACATATTATTCAATTTAATCTGCCAGTGGATCAAAGGTGACTCATTGGGAGCAGTATTTAAATTGACACATCAGAAAAATTAACCCCCTAATATTTTTGACAGTAAAGACAACTTCACATGAATGTTATCTTTTAAGCAATTTGGTGGAATTGTTTCTTATGTTTACCAGGACTACCAATAAATATTCATGACTAAGACTTAATTCAGTCATGTGGTCATGTCAATATGGTTAGTTCTTGACACTCACTTCAGAACAGATTTACCCTATTGTTTGTATTAAATTGGCGCCCTAAGGCAAATGTAGTGACCAGATGGTTGAGGGCGATTAATAGTTTTTTGTAATAAAATCTTTGGATAAAGTCATATTTTGATCGGAAGTTTGATGGAATTTGATTTAAACTGGTTCTTCATGGAGGGGTCTTTTCTCTTGTAGAACAATGCATTGCCAACTTGAGGGCCTTGGTTATCAAGGTTGGTGTGCACTTTCATGTTACATGGCAAGCAGGTTCCTTATTCACTGTGAAGTAAAATTACCCTTGTAATCTGTGGCTTGGGTATTGAAGGCATTAGCGTATTTAGGGAGTTACCCTACCTACATCTTGATAATGATCTCTTGAACCTCTGCCACATTTTATTTTTACAGCTCCCTTTGACACTGGTCAATGTTACTGCAATTCACGTAATTCACATTAGACATAAAACAGCCATAACAACACATACCACTGACCTACTTCATCTTAAGGAACATTTTTGTTGCTCTGTATTCACCATTTACTTATGTCAGGCCAGTGTTAGGCGTCATTATAACCATTTTCATTAATATTATTGATATCATAACTTCTTCGAAATCACATGTTTGGTGTCACAAGCCGCTTCTGTGCCATTGTTAATCTTTTTAATCACTGAGGGTTAACAAATTCTTTTATTCTTGACATTATTTCTTGTATCATGCTCTGGGAAAATTGTCTGATGTTGTAAATGGTCAATTCCATGGAAACTGTTACATTTCATTGATTTATCAGAACCCTCTGATTGATACATTTTCAAGATAATTGAAAAATGTAAGCCGTTGTTGTATAAAGGTTGTTGGAATGTAATATACATGTATGTAATCTTGTTTCAGTGCAAGAAATCAAGATTTAGGCCCTAACCTTAAAGTCGAAATCTTTAACAATTTTTTTTTTCAAAAATGAATAAAAATGTCATACCTGACATTTTTTTCCATCAGATAGGGCCAAGCACCAGATCCTGTTCAAACGATGTATAACGAACCTTCAGGGGTTTTTTTTTTCACACAAACGTCCGAAACTTCTGACTCAAATCTGGAACCTTGTTGTATTGAAAACTAAAACAGGAAATGTAATAGAGATTTTAAAAATTACGTTTTCAAAGTCATGACATGATGCATTACTGTAAACCATGAAAAATATGGCTAACATGAAATTTTGTCAAGTGGTGTTGCTTGAAAATATATATGACCTCATGTTGCTTATTCGCAACTAAATGGGTGCAACTACATTGCAAAAACATTGTGACCATTTCACAAATTTGTGACAAAAAATTCAAAAAACTCAAGACTCAAGATATTTTATTTCTTTCTGAAACGTTATGTTACAGTAAAGAGGGAGGACATCTCTAAGACAAGTAATTATCGCTGGCGAGATGCCCCCCCCCCCTAAAAAACTAAAAGATGATATCATCATCTCAGAGAGATCCATTAAAGAAATAAAATAAACAATAGCGTACAGAAAATCAAAGCAACAATGGTACAATGAGTGCATATTGGGTGAAGAACCAAATATATATTATATATTATATAATATGATGAGACCAAAAGTATGAGGACATTCGGATAAGAGCAAAATTTCAGAAAAGGTAATTGCAGATTTGGAGGAGTATGTAAGTCCAAAGAATCTGAGAATATTTCATAAAATAAAATTTGATGAGAATCACATGTCAACAGATTCTGAACTTATTTTTTATATGCTTGTAGAACTTGCAATGCGCAATTTGCACTTTAAGAAGCAGCTCAGAGACCGAAATTCCTTTGTAAAATGGTATTAACTAGGTATTCAGACATATATAGCATAATGGGATATTACACAAGTTTTCATTGTTCAGAATAATTTGTAATTTGATGTATTTTGCAAAACCCTGTAAACTGTGAGTATGTATCTTATCTTTGAAATTCATTGGAGCATTATTTATGATATCAGGTAATCTAAAACGAATACTATTTTTGACAAAATCATGCTTCTGCTGGGGTATTCGGAAAGCATATGCATGCCTGGTGTTGTAATTATGCATGTCAACGTTTCTAGTGAAGACAGAAGTTAGGAATATTTTCGGCAACATTCGATTTTCAAGCCTATATACGAATTTATACTCATTCAACTGCAGAATATCAGTAACTTTCAATAATCTAAGAGACTTAAAAATAGGTTCCGTGTGGGCATTAAATTTTGCATTCATTACAATTCTGACAGAACGTTTTTGTACTTTCCCAAGTCTCTCAGCATGGCTTCCCCAGACAAGTATTCCATAATTCAAATATGGTAGGACCAACGAGTTATACAGTAATAACAAGATATTCTGAGGAAGAAAATTCTTAAGTTTATTCATTATTCCATTAGTCTTTGCAATTTTCTTGGCTATATGATTTGTATGAGGTTTCCAATTGAGACTTGAGTCAAAAATAATGCCTAAATAATTAAACTCTTCCACAAATTCTATTGGTTTATTCTCTATGTTCAGAATAGGTGTTCTAATTTTTCTCTGTTTTGTGTGAAATATCATTGCTTTGGTTTTGCTCGTATTCAAGGATAACTTATTTAACTTAAACCAGGTGTTAATTTTTTCTAATTCTTCATTAATTGCACTATCCAAAGAATGTCCACTAACGTCAAAAGCTTCCAGCGAAGTGTATAATGCCGTATCATAGATTAGTTGTACTATGCAATTGCAATTAAATGGTCACAATGTTTTGATGTCAGTATGCGACATTTGAGTACCATTGTCACAACATTTTGAAAAAATCTCAAGGTTGTGCTCACGTTGTGGCTGCAATGTGGAAAAATCATTTTTACCTTTCATTTCTACTTGACAACAGATGAACCCTCCACCAACAGCGACATTGTGTTTATGTTATAAGCCCACCGGGTTGTTTTATCCACCCACCAGGAAAACCATTATTTTTTCAGATTATCATTGGCAACTGTTTGAATTTAAAAACATAACATCCGTCAATATTATCTTAAACAAAAGTGATCAATCTATGAAAAATGGATATATGGAAATTACTTTTCACGGATGGCGTACTTACTTCCTATTCTGTTAAGATAATGAATTTGTTTGTCAAACCTGTCTTGGAAGTCCCGAGAAGAAAAAGATTCAACCTGTTTACCAAAATATCATGTTACGTCTGGCAACATGTCACTTGATTTCCTATCTAAAAAGTTTTAATTACTTTGCTGTGACAGTTTCTCAGTTGAATTGAAAGTGTAATGAAGGTATTGTTTTCCTTCAGTATATAGTAAATGAGTCTGGCTGTTGCTGTAACTTGGTGTAATATATAGAATATATTAAATAAAAAAAGATACAAGTAAATAGAATAAATGGAAAACAAGTAATTCGTGGTGATTTTCAAAGGCAGTTGTTTGATTAGATGGTCTGAATGGAGCTGCCTTAGCCATTCAAAAAGAAACAGGAGTACAAATGTCCCCCCCCCCCCACATCTTCAACCCATGGGGACATAATATAATGTCTAAAGTCCACCCCACTTTTTTGCATGGAAACTTAATATGTTGTGGTAATGGCCCATGGGCTCTGTTTGGTAGAGGGAAGGAGAGATATATGAGCCAGAATTTACTGTCATGACTTTTTGTTACATCTTAGCACAAAATCATTCGATTTGGTGTCCCAAGTTACATCTTAGACCATGACCAGTTTTTAGACAATTATGAAGAAACAATACTTATCTTCTATGATACAATTGCCGCTAATTATTCAATAATGGTATTCTCAGTATTTCATGGTAATTTGATAAGAATCTATGCCATAAACTATCGGTTTTTGATGAATCAGTAAAAGATGTAACAGCAGACACTACAGGCATTTTAGAATATGTCCAGGACGTAACAGAGACACCAACAATATGATCATGGACGTCTTGTTTTATGAAATGTGTAGCACAAACGCAGTTCACGAACTGAATGAGACTCTTGTCAACCTAAAATACTTCTATAGTTTCAGAATTGTGTCAATTACACTATGACAAGTCTACATAAAGTCTGCCAAACTTTAATTGTAGAAGACGTAACATGGGACACCAAAGGACAAAGACGTAACATGGACACAATTGTATCCATGTTACATCTTTTCCAAATCTTCTCCTTTTGGACATTTTCCTTGTAAATCATGCAGCATTAAAAAGTGCAAATTATTATATAAACACTGTTCAACAACTCTTGCACATAATTTGGAGATATGCATCCTACGGGAGACACACATCCATGTCTTAGCAATTATTGCCAAGACATAACATCATCAAAAAAATGATTTTGCATTGATAAAGCCCATCCCCCAAAATTTGAATGAAAGTGAAACCATACATGATTGGTTCAAATGGTGCCAAAATATGCTAATGTGCCACGGATACATGCATTTATGCTAATGAATCACTGTAGATAAATTAACAAGACTTTTATTCATTGAGCATTAGTGGCCAAGACATAACACACTGACATTTGGAAATTAAAGCCCACAGATTCTTGATAAATCTCACTCAGAAACAGCCGGAAATCATTTTGGTTAAAAAGGGACCGATAAAGTTCAACAAGAGATTCTTATTTTGGTCAATTTGGTGATGGCAAATAAATTCACCTTTGTACTTGTATGTTTTCAGAAGTAACTATTGTGGACACCAAAGTGGGTGGGCAACTTGTACCCATATTTAAGTTTTCTTCAGTCATAAAGTGGCTATGCCAAGACGTAACAAAAAAAGTCATGACATTAAATTCTGGCTCATATACCCTACTTTTTTGGCATGGCTCTTCAAATTGACGGATCCGTCATATGATACTTTTTCCACTAAAACTACACATGTTCAAAGTGTTAATCAACCTTACAGATAAATAAATTTCAGATGCAGCCATTAAGATATCAAAATTCATTAATTTTGTGGAGACTGCCTAATTTTCTTTTAATGTGTAAAGGATGACTGTTGGAATGATCCCCACCCTCCTTCACATCAATAAGAGAGCCTCCCACATGGAAGCGGGTTGCTTTCAGGTCAACTATTTCTGGCTCTTTTGGTGTCATAATGGCTCCCTGTTGGCAATTTCCGGAGGATCAAGCCTCCTAAAGAGCTTGTGGGTCAGTCTTAGAATTTAGAGAACCTGATAACATGTCGGGGTTAAGATTAATGCATTATAGATACATTTATCAGAAAGTATAATAACCCTTTGTGGTAAACCATTATACAAACCAGGCTTTGCAGCTGTGATAGGACACTGTTTGTCACTGTGTCTTTCATTTGAGTACATCTATGCAACCAGCACAAACTGAACTGCACTGTAAAATTAAAAATTTTGAGTCAGCTCGAATGATTGTGTCAGGTGGTAGCACGATTTTTTGAGCCAATATAGCTTGTTGTTTTGAGTTATGATAATCTTCCATTGTCATAACTTAAAACAACAAGCCAAATTCTGCAACCATTTCACTCAATAATTCAAGCTGACTCAATATTCAAATTTTAACATCATTCACTGAAAGGGATACAATGTCAAGCATAATTTGATACCTATATCAGCATCACATGATTGTATGGTGAAAATGTTACAGAACAATAAAATCTAGCAATAAAATAAAATTTAAAAAATGCATGCTTCACTTTCTAATTATGTTTAATGCATTTGTTATCTTCACGATTTTTCCTTCGGATATTTATTTACACCCACTTAATTGTAATATTCCTAGACAGTATCAATTATGAATCAAGAAAATAGCTGCTATAATTTTCATGAATATCAACTTATTTACAAGTTTATTACACATGACCTTTTTGGTCCAACATGATGATTCAAAAACAACTTAGTTTAAGTATCATATTGCTGGAGACGCGAGAAAAATATGAAATTTCTAAGGTATTTTGGTATGTATGAGATTTCCTCCTAAAACAATGCTGGTACATCATTATTACAGATCTCGTATAAGTGTGCCATGTTCCATGTGAATATATGCCCAGATGATGTCAGTATTGCAATACTGACATCACTATTGGCACTCCAAGCTTAGGGGTTAATTCCAACTGCTACTAACAAGCCAGGCTTATGGGCTGTCCAAGTGTGAATGACAATTGATTAATCTGCATTTATTGGTAACGTTGTTTGATTCAGTTGGAGCAGGTGAAACTGATATGTTAGAGCCACATGCTTGATCCATCATGGACATTCGTAGTGTCCTGTTGTGAAATTTCTCATTGAGGGCAGCACCTTGTAGCTTTTCAGCCTTTTAGGTGAGATCTGCGCCAAATAACTGTTCAGAATTGATGACTGAAATGGGGATGATTGGGAGATTTTTCAGAAGTGAATGTGGCGGTATTGCATGGACATACCAGAAGACTAGAAATGGGGGGGGGGGGGTTGGTGGTTGCTCCCCAAAAATTTGGGAAAAGGCCAGACAAGGAGGCTAAGAATTCGATCATCAAATAAACATTATTGGAAATCAGTGATAAGGCTGCCCCAAAGCAAACCCCCCCCCCCATTAGGTCTTAAATTCTGAATGGTTTCTGAGTATATTATTTTTGCCAAGACAGAGCAGCACATGATAACCTCTCAGACCAACAAAAGAATGTGAGAGTGAATGAATTTGTTTTGTTGTAAAAGTGCTAAACCTGATAGCAGTTATACACAAAATCCATGCATTATAGCTGGATATTGCAACTTTTGGATTTATTCAAAACATCAAACTGAATAATCAATGTTGTGCAAAAATTTAACAGCTTATGTGTGAATTTGTAATGGTGTGATCAGTACAGGTTCCACGTGAAACTGTGAATATACCAACTGCGAAATCATTATGCTCATACTGACATCACATGTGCACTGTGGCAGTTGAAAAGAACATGGCACACTAATACGAGATCTGTAATAACACATCAATGTTTATTGCTCTGCAAAATTGTGCATATAGGCCTATACTGGTATGGTAATATAAAAGACACCTGGGGAAATGCAACACCGATTTTTTTTCTTTGTAAAATATTGTCTATGAGTTATTCCGAAAAGAATTAATTCTAAAGACTCTGCCTTAGCTCCAATATTCAAATAACTTCTAATATTGTTTTATTGTTTCGAAATGCAAGAAATTCCTGTGTTGTGATCTGTATATTTTGAAGATAAATCCTATAAATTTGACTTCAGGGTGATAAATTGTTGATTGATCATTTGTTTAGTCCTTTTTAAATGGACTCACGTTTTTAAAACTGATGTCATTTTAATTTCATTATTTTTCATCTGCAAAAAATGTACTATCACTTCACTCTGATAGTTTAACTTTGATTGTTTTGTTGTTTTTTTAATCCTTTTTCTATTTGACTATAAGAACACCATTACATAATTATGAGTATTTTTGCCACCTTTGTCAAAAACAAATAACCTGTCAGCAACATTGACATGGTTCAACCGAGTTCCTATATTGGCTACTATTTTTAAAAATACAAATAGCATAACAATTATTATCGTTTACTTTATAGTTACTTGGAAATGCTTCAATGAAAGCAAGCCTGAAAGTTGTAGACATTGTCATCAACAGCTTTGACTCCATTTTCTGTCAGCCTAATTACTTGCTTTCTATGATGAATTTTGTCATGGCAATAGCAAATATAACTTTTGATTTAATTAAGTCTCTTGTATTTCTGTCCAATCATATTTTTACTTTACTATCAGGATTTTGAAGAGAATCAGATAAACCCATCATGTTTTAAAATTGCTTGATGTCATTGATGTTGGTCCCTGTCAAATTCTCAGAATTCCACTTCTTTATAGTAAACTGATTATTTATATTGCCAGTGACAGAGGCTCAATCCTCCAATGCATGGGTGGAAAGTGGAATATTAGAAATAGCTCAATTTATAAGTGATCTGCCCATTTTTGAAATAATCTAAAAGAGGATTAATCTCAGCACATGTTTCTGGAGTGACAAGCTGCTGGAGCAAAAATATTGCTAGTGGAATAATTTCAAATGTTGGCAAAAAAATTGCTCATAAATAATACATTGTTCACGATTTGTCTTATATAGTCCAGAACAGTGAATTGCCAAGTCTTCAGTTTGCAAGGGTGATATCCTCGAGCAACATTTTAATTTATCTTTCCAACATGTTAAATTTTACTTTATCTTTCCAACAGGTACATGTTCTCAAATTTCGATTGAAAGCCTGGTGTTTGTTGTATAACATATGTATGGGGAATCAAAAGACGACAAAGCGTGACATCTAGCACCCATCTCTTCCATCACGCCAACAAATGGTCAATATGAATTACTCAAACATGGATTTGGGACAAGCACTGGTTTATTCCAAAAACAACCGCAACCAGAACACTATTGCATGACTGTCCGCCGAACAACGTATACAACATTGATGCAGAGAAACAAACTTGTACAAGGAATTAAAAGGGGGGCTACTTTGCAAGGTACACATGTACCTGTTTCTTTTTCACACAGTTTGTGATGGCTACTATCATTACCATGCACTACGTGGATTACATTGACATTATCCAGGCTGGAAGGGCCAAATGGGTCAGTAAATTGCAGTAGAAGGTCCCGAGTTCATGTGGTGTGAAGGTATGGGATTAGGTAGGGGTAATAGCTGAATAGCTACAATCTAATAAATTTGCCAAGCAGATGTCAACACTTGAATGCCTGAACACTTCCATGCACTTCCGAGCCTGTACATCAAGCCCCAATCATCCATCCATCCACTGCCTGTACACCCTCCACCCCCAGCCAACACTTAAGTGGAAGACTTCGTCTGCTTCGGTTATGTTGCTTGTCTTGCTTGTCTCAGCATTAAATAGCAATTTGTTGAATGGTACTTTTTCATTATTTATTTGATGCTTGAGCTTGGAAGTAAGAGCATTGAGGGACAAGGATGAAAACTGAAATGAGTGGAATGATGTGAATCTCTCTAAAGGGTGATAGATTTCAGAAAGTTCATTGTTTGTACTGTTTTAATATAATGGAATGGGCCATTCTCAAATTTCGGGACAACGGGTATAGGAAAATTGTCCTGTAACGGAGGGGACAATGTGGTAACGGAGGGGAATTTTGATGTAAAAAACCAACTGTAGGAACACCAACAAAAGGAAAAATGATAAAAGATTGATGTAACTATTATTTTCGGAAGTACTTCATCTCGTATCAGTAGATTTTTTGGTCCAAATGTCGATTTCTTGCTCATGATCTGGTAACGGAGTGGACGGTAACGGAGGGGAACAATTTTTTGCTTTTCGCTCATTACTGCTTTTTATTTTGGAGATTAGACAAAATAATTGCAGAATATTAAAACATGCCACCCTCAGCAACATATACATGAAATCGCTCTGTAAAATTATCATTGGTAAGCTTGGAAATGAAGGAAACGGAGGGGACATTTTAGTGGGACCAAAAACATTTTTTATGAACATTATGTCATAATTTATTGAATACATGTTTTATGAAGTCTGCAAGGCAGTGGTACTATGGCGCACATGCGTCTGATGATATCCAGTGAAAATAGCTCATAAAAAACAATAACGAACAGAGCTATGGCAAGTAACGGAGGGGACAAAAAAATTGACATAAATTAGTGACACGACTATATATCAATTTAATCAATGAAATTATACCCAAAAAAAATTGAGTATGAACTAAATAAAAAAAAATTGAGTATGAACTAAATATAAATTCAAGTCTATATTCCCATGAATCGTGCAAAGAAACTTTGAAAATAACGGTATATTAGGAGGAAAATGAACACTAGATTTTGTCATGTCAGGACCAGTGACAGGGAAAAACCATTGATTTTGCACGGATTTCTGGACATAATGCATTAAAAAAAGTCTAATGAATGACTTTTTGCTCCAAATGCAGTGGTTCTAAGTAGAAATATGAATAACAGATGCAGAGTGACGCAAATTTTCCCGAAATTTGAGAATGACCCGAATACTTTCAATACTGTGTACAACGTAGTACAATGCCTGTAGCTTTGGAACCTTGCTCACAGCATCTACTTGTCATCCATACTCAATTTGAGTATATATTCCACAGTCAAGAGCCACAGGACTAAAGCACTCCAGCCAGGGCTGACTAAACAGTGGCGTCCCTATGGGGGGCATGGCGGGGGGGGGGGGGGGGTACGTGCCCCCCATATTGGACCTGTGCCCCCATATGAACTTTCCAACTCTGGCTAAGATACACAATTAGTATGGTGGGTGCCCCCCCAGAGAATCGTGTGCCCCCCAGGTGCCCCCCCCTCCACCACTCGAGACCCCCCAGTTACGCCACTGTGACTAAAGCAACTCCAGACTAGAATTCATGAATTAATAGTCAAGCATGTTTTTCAAGGACCTGTGGCTCAGAGACCGGACGATACGCTGCATAAGGTTTTGAGACACTTCAGTAATAACAGACGTATCTCTAGTCACTCTAAAACATGTCATTGGATACATGATATGTCAAAGACAGAGTGATTAAAGTCATTAAAAAAAGTTTCTGAAGATACTTTTATACATGTCAGAGCATTTTAAGTTTTTAGAATGCATTATAAGATTTTCCATCTCTTATTTCTCAAACGGTACTTGAAGTATGAATTTGGCAATTCTGCATATCTTGGTACACATTTTAGAAATTATCAAGGCGTAATTTAGTTGCAAGTGCATGATAAACAAAGTTTAAGCTATTTGATCAGAAAACTACAGAATATATTTACCTGATTGAAATTGTGTAGCCAGTAACTAGCCATTCATAACAATGAAAGCAGAAATTTAATCAAGGCAGTTTTCAGATATAGCTCCTTGTATAACGCAGCAATATTCTTATGACCTTTTTAAGGAAATTCGATGATAACATAACCCACTTCCATGCAGTTGCGTCCTTATCTCTGGAGCCAAAAACACTTAAAATTAATGAAAACCTTTTCCTTATGGAGTCAAACATGTCTTGAACCAAAACACATAAATTATTCATAGGTGCTACATGTTTACGATGGTGAAAGCTCAAAACCTCTTAACTCAGAAATACGCAATTATGGCAAATTAAAGACAAAATATTTAGCAAAAGACAAAAAACCCAATGTCTGGAAATCATAAGATTTCTTTCAGGACAACCCATTTTATGTTTTGGCAAATAAAATCTATAATTTTGCTTCTTAATGTGAAATTGGTCTCCATGGCAACAAGGTCAAGTGTCTTGTATTTGCATGACATAAGAGGTTTTCAGCTTTCAAAAATTTGAGTTGAGAGGTATATGCATAAGTGGAATGGGTCCTGTGTCAATGCACCTGTGGGCTGTTGGACCATTCAGGTCATGGATCATGGTAATGAGGTGAACAGTGAAGTAAATCTGAATAGAGAGTCGCTTCACGATAACCCTAAGAGGGAAATGACGGCCATTTTTCAATATGGCCGACATTGAGCATGCCAGGCGCAGTTTAATTGACTGAAATCATAGCCTCAACGGAAGTAAATCATTGCAACCTTTTCAAAAATAGGACAAACAGTCCAAGCATCATCTAAATTTGTCATTTGCAAAAAAATTACAATTATTCAAGTGTTATATGTCTAAGTAATGTAATTTTCAATGATAAGAATACACTCATAATTTCACAAAATCTTCAACTACAGAGGTGTAAGAGACACACAATTATAAGTCACTTCAGCAAATTTGGATTGGTTTAGTTTCTTCTTTGACACTTGAAACATAGGATACCCACCACACTGGTTGCACTAAGTGGAATATTAGTAAAGAAATAAGACTTTTCCATAATTACGGCATCAATTTGTGCAAAATTAACAACAAAAAGCACTTTACTTAATTCAAGAATTGCAAGCAATTAGTCAATAACTATTATTTAAAAAAAATAAAATTAGCGGTTGATTGAATTCTTTATTCTGTTTCCATAAAGTTCTAATGATTCCCTTAGGTTGAGGCCATGATTTCAATCCACTGAACTGAATCCGACAATGACGGACATGCTCACTGGTGGCCAGATTGAGAATTTCCGTAATTTCCTGTGAGGAGTTATTTGGAAGTGCCTCCCTATCAAGATGTACTTTATATTAACAGGTCAACATGCAACAGTGCCAAATTTCATGCATTTATGACTGTTTGCAAAATCATTCACATAAGTCATTACCTTCACATAAGGTCTTTACCTTCCCATGAACAGAAGCTACCACTCCTCTCCACAACTCCAGGAGTACGAAAAATCGTGCACTTTTTGGGCATCTTGGAGAGCTTCAAAGTCCAAACTGAATTTTATTTGGACAATATGGGCAGCTTCCCACCCCAATGAGAGCCTTCTATTTCAATATAATACCTACCTTTAAATGTAACAAATTATTGTAATTATACATATAATTACTTTCTCTCCTGTCTTGCCTACTGCAAACTTCCCAGGAAAAGGTATTTTGAGTTAAGAGGTTTCAGCTTTCAAAGTTTCAGCCAATATGAGTTAAGAGGTTTTAACATTCATCCACAAGAGGGCATAAACCTATGTCTGACATGTGTTCTTCAAGAATCATATAGGGGGCATACAGTAAATGCCATCTGGTGATAAAACACACTTTCGCCCAAATTTGAGTTAAGAGGTTTTGAGCTTTCACCATCGTTATGCTAAGATTATGCCATACATTAAAAGCAAGGGAGTTTTATTTTTGTGGGCCAGTCCAAAACATATATAGAAACTGTCATATCTAATAATGTCACATGGCAAGCTGAAATACTCACTGGTGATTCGGCAGGAACAGAGCTATCCCTGCATCATGGGTGCCATGCCCACACCTGCAAAAACTCCTCCCCCAGCAATGCCACTCACCTAAACTGTCCACCTATCCTTATTGATCTATCCTGTCCTTCTGATAACAGCAAAGAACAGGGAAACAGCTCCCTTATTTACGTTTTCTGCCTCTACTGTTTTTCCCCACCAGGAGCGCATGAATCTCCATCGTAGTTCCGCTATTGCTCACGTTTAGGACTGGCGCCACCGTCTGCCTTCCCGCCAAAAACATCCACACACTTCACTCTCACCTACTGGATTATCACTCAAAATTCTGTTTCAAATGGTCAGCATGCAACACAGGGCCAGCTACCCATGCAGGTAGAGGGGGGGGGTTAATTATTCCCCATTATAGTCCTGCCCCAAATCATGGGTAAATCTAGTATATATATATGACACAATTTGAGTGTAACAGCAATCACTTGCGATCTCTCCTATGATTGGAACTGCCGTCCAACATAGGTCAAATCGGTTTAGTAAGCGCTATATTGGAGCCATGGATCCAGCCATTGACAGCCTAGCATATATGCTACCACTCAGCTAAATTCAATAGCGTGGGAGGAAGGCAGTTACATAAGGCAATTCAGTCTTTTAACTGGGGGTCTCTGATAACTGCAGATGAGATACAACAGCCTTAATGTTATTATCACTTTCCCTGAAATGACAATATTATAATCTCTCATAAATGTATCTATAATGCGTTAGCAGGTCATCTGAATTCAGAGATTGACCAGTCAATTCGTCAGGCAGTTAAGACCCCCAGAATTGCCAACACTAACCCATTATGGCACAGAAAGAGCTAAAGACAGCTGACCTCAGTGCAATCAGCTTCCCATGGGTGACTATGACATTGATCTGGGGCTTTCAGTTACGATAGGGAAACATTCTTTAGAAATAGCAATGATAAAACAAGAAAAACCTTGGAAAAATGATGCAATATTAGAACCTCTTGTTAATTTACATATCCAGTTGTCTTCATTCATAGTGGTTTGATGCATTTAGCACTGAGGCTACTTCTCTCCATATCAGACACAGGCCTATTCTTCTTTGTCTCTACAATATGTTCCTCCGTGTTAATATTCACAAATAACATTTCCATGCACTTCCTGCCCTTGCTCTCCCTGGCCACCATTAAACCAGTTATTTTCTTAGGTTAAGTTGTTGGTTTGAGCATTAAATATACATAACAATTTTTTAAATGGTACTTTTCCATCATTTATTGGAAGCATGAGCTTGTAAGTGAAGGTGTTAATTGAAGTCAGCAGAAGTATAGATCTGTGGAATGGTGTGTGTCTTCTTAAACATGCCGTATCCTTTTCAGAAAGTTTAATGGTTTCTAATGTTGGAATTTAAAATTGGAATTCTTTCAATACAATGTACATGAAGCCCTGGATGAGCTGATTCAGCAATGTGGCTAACAGCGCCAATATAGCTCAGCTGGAGCCTGGGCCTTGCTCAGCATCTATTTGTCATTCACACTCGGTTTGAGTAGATACTCCACATCCGAAAGCTACAGGACTAAAGCAACTTCAGACTAGAATTCATGAATAGTTACGCCTGTTCTTCAAAAGGCAGTATCCACCCCGAAGACTTGATGGGTGGTGTATAAGGTTCTAGACACTTTAGTAATCAGAGATGCTTCTCAAAGTCACTCACACTTTCCATTGGATATAATCATCATGAGAAGTTCCTAAGTTTCTTTCCTGCCAGAGCATTTTTTCGCTTTTAATGTAAGAATCACTTCTGCCTTTTATTTCTCAAATGCCATTTGAAAGATACATGAATCCTGAGATTCTCCGTAACCCTGTAAAGGCGGAATGAAATTAATTTATCAAAGCATGATTTAGGCTCAAGCGTGACACATTACATAACTCCTGTGTGTGAGCGTTTTGAGGAAAGAACAGAATATTTGCATGAAATTGTATTCAGTTAGTTTCGGTGGCTGCTTGTAATAATGGCAGAAACCATAGTGTGAAGCATAGCCGATCACCACACTGAAAGTAAAGATCAGACCAAGAACATTTTTTATTACAAGCTTGCAGCTCCTTTTGTAACATCCAACTTATCATTGTTGCTTTTTTAAAGGCAATTTCATAATGAAATAATCCACTCCTGTGAAGTTGCAACCTTAACCTTATGGAGCCAAACATGTCTTGTACCAATACACATAAATTATTCATAGCTGCTACATGCTTATGCAAGATTCTGCCATACATTAATAGCAAGGACCTTACACCTAAAAGCACTCCATCAAAACAGGCCAAATTGCTCTGACCTACCTCACTTCATCATTCTTTGGGACATTTTAGCAGTTCCCTATTCATTTAACTTATTCAATCGACTGAGAATCACAAATAAAATGGACTGCACATTTTAGTGTCTGTTGAATGTGTTTTATTTTTGTGGGCCAGTCCAAGCACATAGAAATACTACATCTAACAATATCATATGGTAAGCTAAATACTTGTTGATGATTGGCCGTGAGCTGTCCCATGTTTGATGATATTTGAGTGTCAAATGTATGACATGCGATCTCTCCATGCCCGCGAAATGGGAAAGATAGATGATTGGGGCTTTAAGTCCTGTTTTTTGCACTTGGTAGACTAATTAGGCCAAGAGGAGGACACTGCAATGAGGTAAAGGATGATTGGAACTGCTATCCAACATAGGTCAAAGTGACCTAGTAAGAGCTGGATTGGAGCCATGGATCCAGCCGTTGACAGCCAAGTATGTTACCACTCAGCTAAATCCTATAGCATGGGAGGAAGTCAGTTACACAAGACAAGTCAGTCTTTCAACTGCAGATGAGATACAACAGCATTGATGTTATCATCACTTTCCCTGAAATTATGGTATTATAATCTCTGATAAATGTATCTATTATGGGTTAGCAGGTCATCTAAATTCAAAGATTGACAGTCAATTCTTCAGGCAGTTAAGAACCCCAGAAAGAGCTAAAGATAGTTGACCTCAGTGCAGTCAGCTTCCCATGGGTGACTATGATATTGATCTGGGGCTTACAGTTATGATGGGAAAACATTCTTTAGAAATAGCAATGATAAAACAAGAAAAAGCTGGGAAAATAATGTAATATTTGGGCCTCTTGCTAATTTACATATCTGGTTGTCTTCATTTATAGTTGCTGGATGCATTTAACACTCAGACTACTTCTCTTATAACATAAGTATTATTTATTGTCTTTACAATATATTTCTCCATATTCACAAACATATCTGAAAGACCTACTGTTGATGATGCATGGATGGTGTTTCAAAAAATGTTTTAAGATTGTTCCGTCATACTCCCATCAGAAAATCCTTTTAAAAATAACCTGCTTTTCCCTCCCAATTCCATATTTCCCTCTAAATTTGGCTTGCAGGGGTGATTTGTTCAAGCGATGGGCACAATTCAGCTACGTGCAATTCAATTCAATTCAATTGGGCATCAGTGCAAATTCAATTCAATTCAATTCACTTGCTTTTTGGAATGAGCTCAATTCAATTCAATTCAATTCATAGGGGTAGTCAATTCAATTCAATTCAATTCATTTTGTTGCGAAATTTATCTTAGTGATATATTTTGTGAAGTAGAAAACCACGAGCACCAGGTGCAGGAGGTAAGTTATGCAATATATTACTGCTCACTCAACATTGACTAATAGATACAGTGGGGTGCGGAAGTTTGGACACCCTTTGAGAGGGGTCACATTTTTTCAAATTTCAAACATACCATTTGCACAATCTTTCCAACGTGAATTGTGTGAGTGAAGGATACCCATGCACTCAATTTTACCCTGAAAGAACAATGGAAATATAAAAATGTAAAAAAATTACAGGTCTTTTTGTCGGATTTTACACGTGCAAAAGTTTGGGCACCCTACAGATTCTGATCTTGCTTTTTCTATAACTCTACATTAAAGCAATATAAAAGCTCTAAAACACTTTGGATAATAATGAAAGCATCCCAGGACTTCATTTTGTGTGAATTATTTATTTTAATTCCTAACAAAATGACTCCAACCATTGCAAATTTGAGGTACCTGAGGTTCGTCAGATTATTTGATAAAATTTCAATTATTTTGAGTGCAGGAGCTGAAAAAGTTGATTTATTATGTTTATTTTTCACCACCTAAACATGAAGGATTATTCTTTTATGAACTTTGGAGCAGCTCAGACCTAAATCCAACTAAAATACTTAAAATTCCACAAAAGGTCAACTTTCTGGGCATCTATGTCAGAGTACCTCAGCATTTCTTGTAAAAATATGTCTGAAACCTGTTGTTTTTGTGTTGTGCTGTGTAGAAATGACAATTTTGCAATTATTACAGCCGTCATCCATAATTTTTGGTCTGCCTATTCTTGCCCTTGGGGAGTCAAACTTGTTTATCACATTCTGGTGTATCGGAGAGATTCCATTTCAATGCTTTTTTTTACTCCCTTGCATCAAACACCACAGTGACTGATCCAGAATGTTCCCAAATAGTTAGATGGGTCCTTTGGCATGACTCAGAGAGTGAGACTAAGTCATGTAATGGTGATACCTTGTACAGCTTGGCTTTTCACATCTGCATGCTGACGGTGGAATGATGCGTCTGTCTACCACATTCAGTGCCGTACCTGTGGAGGTCTATGGGGTTGACATATAAGATTTAATTGCAACAAAAAGCAAAATTGACTAAATAGAAACAAATTAACCCCAAATTGAACTTTTTTTCAGCAAAAAATAGTCCCTGGCTGGCAATGCAAAGTTGAACTGCACATTAATATTTTAATTTTGCTAGATATTAACCTACATAAATAATATAAATCTTAAATATTTTTGGTTATTTTAGATAAAATGTTAATTTTAGGTAAAGGAGAGGCTAACCAGGACTCCTGCACCAGAAATGTTCAAAACTTTCAGTATAACTGGACATGTGCAATTGATGCCATAGGTACCACAAAGATGCAAGGGTTGGAGTCTCTCTGTTAGGGAGATCAATAAAAAATGCACAATAAATGTAGTCCTGGGATGCTTACATTATTATCCAAAGTGTTTTAGAGATTTTATATTGCTTTAATGTAGAGTTATAGAAAAATCAAGATCATAATCTGTAGGGGTACCCAAACTTTTGCACATGTAAAATCCGATAAAAAAGATATGTATTTTTTTACATTTTTATATTTCTATTGTTCTTTCAGGGTAAAATTGAGTGCATGGTATTCCTTCACTCACACAATTCACGTTGGAAAGATTGTGCAAATGGTTTGTTTGAAATTTGAAAAAATGTGACCCCTCTCAAAGGGTGTCTAAACTTTTGCACCCCACTGTATTTATGTATGTCAGTGAAGTCGCTGATGTTATAGCTTGATCATTAAGTGTTCAAGATTGCATGATGAAAAAAATTTGTATCATAAGTACAAAACATTGTTAGTTTTCATTTTGTTCTCGTAAGTTGATCATGCAATGACCTCCATTGACGTTTTGAACGGGAAAACTAACATTTCTACATTTTATATTTATCATTTATAACGTAATATGTTATCTTTGAATAGATTTATCATCATTATAATGCAAAGATTAAACATGGACAGATCTATGTAAGTCATCATTTTATCATGCATTCATTGTTATTTCAGAAAATAGGCCTAATTAACTCTAACTTGCAGATCAAGCATGATACAGAAAATAAAAAAACAAAAGAGAAAATTCTTGATTGCACTTGTAAGGACCAAGTTTGCCTCTGTCCCTTCTTTGAAGTGTTCAACTGCAATTAGCATTATGGTAATTGCTTTAATGGATTTGACCATTGTCAATTTGTCAAGGATCATTGTTCAATATGGAAGCCACTTACTAATATTTGAACATGTAGAACTTTGTAGATAGGCTAGCATCAACCTAGATATTTTTCAAAATGACACAAGATGTTTTTAACCAAACAATGTCAATAATCCTTCAAAGGTTCAGACTCTTATTATCAATTCCTCACTTTTGGAGCTTTTTTTCATGAGGGATGATAAATTATGCATATATAATATATATACTGGTTGAATTGAAAATGAATTGAATTAAACCCTCAATTCAATGCCTATCTCAATTCAATTCAATTCAATTCATTGCATTTTTCCAACATGGTCAATTCAATTCAATTCAATTCATCAACTTTTTAAATTTTGAATTAATTCGAATAAATTCAATTCATGAATCGAATTGTGCCCGTCACTGATTCTAACTTTCCGACAAGAACATCACGTACCCAACATTTCAATAAAGAGTCTGCTGTCTGTTGTATGGAGTATCAAAAGATGGGCAAGTGCCCAGCAAACGGTCACCCAGAGAAAGTACAAGTAATGGAAGTTTCTTTGCATACTGTTTATATTTTTGCATACTTTCCCTTTTTACATATTTTGCTATGGCTGCTATAACATGTCTTATGTGGATTACATTGACGCTATCGAGGCTGAGCTGGTCAAAGGGGTCAGTAAATTGCGATACAGGTTCAGAGGTGATATATGTTGGAGGAGGGTAATAACTGAATTGTCGCTATTCAATAAATTTTCCAAGCAGATGCTAAAACTTGAATGCCCCAACATTTCTATGCACTTCAAGGCCTTTACACTCCCCAGTCCACCGTTAAACCAGTTATTTTTTTCAGGTTTTGTTGCTGGTTTTCCGTGAAGGTGCTCTTTTGTTTTTTATTGGAAACATGAGCTTGGAATTGAAGGCGAAAACAGAAGTCAATATCTGTGGAATAATAATGGTGTGTGTCTTCCTGAACACATCGTGTTAGAATTTAAAGGGGAATGCGTTTCAATACAGTGTACAAACCTTACATGAAGCCCTGGATTGCCTATTCAGCAATGTGACTAACACCACCAATATAGCTCAGAGCCTAGGCCTTGCTCAGCATCTATTTGTCATTCACACTCGGTTTGAGTAGATACTCCACATCCGGAAGCTGCAGGACTAAAGCAACTTCAGACTAGAATTCATGAATAGTTATGCCTGTTCTTCAAAAGGCAGTATCCACCTCGTAGTTTGGAAGGGTGGTGTATAAGGTTCTAGACACTTTAGTAATCAGAGACGCTTCTCCAAGTCACTCTCATTTCCAGTGGATATTATATATAATATATCAAAGACAAAGGGAGAGAAATCACCTTGAGAAGTTCCTGAGTTTCTTACCTCAGCACCTGTCAGAGCATTTTTCATTTTTAATGCAAAAATCATTTCTGTCTTTTATTTCTCAAATGCCATTTGAAAGATGCATGGATCCTGAGATTGTCCATAACCTTTTAAATGAGTGGGGAAATTAAATAACCAATGCATGATTTAGGCACAAGTATGACACAGTATTTGACTTCCGTGTATGAGCTTTTTGAAGGAAGAGCAGAATGTATTACATGAAATTGTATTCATCAAGTTTCTGTGGCTGGTTCTAATAATGGCAGCAATCTTAGTGTGTAGCATAGCCCCTCACCCCGGGGGGGGGGGGGGGGTACTCACTCTATAAGGTTGTATATAGAGGCGCCGCTGGATGGTTTAGGTTTTTTGGCCTTCTTGGATTAAAATGGTTTTGGTTTTTTGACAATTTTGATTAATTTGGTTCTGGTTTTCGCAACCCCAACATGTTTGGTACCGTTAGAATCGGCTTCAAAAGAGGATTAAAATGGTTTAAAAACCATGAAGATTAAATTGGTTGCAAACAATTTTAGAGAAGGATTAAAATGGTTTGTGGTTTTGTCGCAGTCTCCGGATTAAAATGGTTCTGCTTTTCAAATTGCCGTGGCGCATCCGTATGCAAAAGTCCGCGAAGTACCCCCCCCCCCCGTCCCCTCACCACACTGAAAGTAAAGATTAGATCAAGAAAATTTTTTATTACAAGCTTCAGTGCCTTGTATAATACACCATCATTGTTGCTTTTTAAAACAATTTGATAATAGAATAGTTCACTTCTGTTGAGTTGCAACCTTATCCCTTATGGAGCCAAACATGTCTTGAACCAAAACACATAAATTATTCATAGCTGCTGCATGCTTATGCTAAGATTCTGCTATACGTTAATAGCAAGGACCTGACAACTAAAAGCACTCCATCAAGACAGGCCTAATTGCTCTGACCTACTTCACTTCATCATTCTATTGGACACTTTGGCAGCGCTCTACTCATTCCAACTTATTCAAGCCTCTGAGAATCATGAATAATAATGTAAATGTGCTGCATATTTTAGTTTTTGTTGAATGCGTTTTAGAGAAATAGCATATGTTATAATAATGGAAGATAACATTCATTGCTTAAAAGGTCTCTCCTTGGCTGTGAAATGCACTAGAAATTTTACTTCTTGGGGATGAAGGCGGTCACATAAGGTATCTGAGGACATTAAAATAGAAAGACCACTTTATCTTAGAGCTGCAGATGAGATACCACAACATTGATGTTTTTATCACTTTCCTTGAGATGATATAATACTTTCTGGTGTATGTGATAAAATGTCAGCAGGTCTTCTTAATTCAGAGATTGACCTGTCAAGTCTCCAAGCAGTTCAGACTCGGAAATTGCCCCCATGGTACTGAAAGAGCTAAAAATAGTTGACCTCAGTGTAACCAGCTTCCCATGGGTAACTATATTATCGATCTGGGCTTTCAAACATAAGAGGAAAACAAGTTTGAGGAACAACAATGATAAAACAATAAAATAATTTCAAATGATTTATTTAGAAAAACAACTATCATACACTTGTCTAGGTTGTCAAAGTTCACTCATTGTAGACATTTCTTTAAAACATGTGAAACATTCATCACCTTACAGGAAGGATAATCATGAATACATTACATAATTTATTTTTAAAAAAAATTTGCCAAATTTAAGAAGGAAGTAATCCAACCGAAGTAGTATAAATCTTGCATGTAACTGTCATCCCATCTTAAGAAACATTATATACTACAGTACCCTCAGGCAAAAATCATAACTGAAGGAAAATGACTCTCCTTGTAATAAAAGATTCATGAGAAAAGTATATCCAACAAAATGGGAAATGTCATTATTCAAGATGGTACCGTTTTTATTGTCTCGTAAATAAGAACTCTAAGTAGATATTATAAAGAATATGATTTACTTTATCCCATGGATTCATGCAGTAGCTCTAAGAAGCAAGTATATGATCTTTATTGATTTGCCATTGAGTTCCATTTTTTTAAAATGTATCTCACAGTAAATAATGGCTGAAACAGAACTAACATTGCCTGCATCATTGAAGCATAATTTTATTATACCACTGAGGTTTCTTTTATCCACCAGGTTGACTCAAGAATTTGCATAGGGGATCATTAAGCTTGATAAGAGTAATAATCGTGCGATTTAAGTAAGTGCTCCCTGTGCTTCACAGGATTACCATAATCCTTAACAGGGGGGAGGGTTGGTCTAGTGGTAGCGTGCTGGACTGCCAATCGCTGGGTCCAGGGTTCGAATCAAGCTCTTTGCCGGGTCACCTAGGCCTATGTTGGACAGCTGTTTCAATCATCCTTTGCCTCATTGAAGTGTCCTCCCCCTGTTCTAATTAGCCTACCAAGTGCATAAATACAGGACGTAAAGCCCCAATCATCCATCCATCCATACTATCCTTGATAGACAAATAAATTTCCCAATTCTACTTTCAACTCATTTCAGAAATTCTTATGAACATTGATAAAGGAGATCACAAACTGTTACATCGTTTGGTGCAAGCTGTTATTTCAGCAGCTGAACATTACCTTACATTTTTAAAGAGGATTGTAATGTTTTAAAAAGAACCTGTGCGGACCTGTAGAATTGCGTTAGGCTACAACTAATTGTGTTGTTGACTTGACCTCTTTATATGTTCACAAGAAACTATTTTTATTGTACTAATAATTATATTGCCTGTTCTGACTTTCCCATTTCCAACTTTTTTAAACTGTATGTGCAAGTAGGAAAGTTCTGTGCTGCTGCACAGTTGGCAATACAATAATTGTTTCCTCTCATGATGATTAATGAAGCAACATTGTATTTCCAAGAGCTGCAACTACTTGCTTATGTCATGACTGCTTTCTCCAGTTGTTGTTTTGTTTTTTTACAGTTGAAGAATGACAAGTACTTACATTTAGCTGCCACTAATTATTACATGTGTAACAGGCATTTAAACACAATATCAATGTTATAAGTATGATCATTCACTGGATAGATGAATTTACATAATACTATCAGAAATGTCTATGTTGTTAGACTAGGCAATGCGCCTGGGACTATTTCAACTAATGTGAGAAGATGCCACAGGCAGACATAATGATGAGATGAGTAGAGTTCACATAATGTTACTACTGTTCCCAAGGGGGTGATCTTACACTAGCCAGTTCCAGGGTGTGATTTAAACCAATGCCCTGAGAGGCCAGTGGTTGTTGCACAAACAAGCACTCTTAATCATTTCGCCATGAAGTGGGGAGAGTCTGGTGGTAGCATGCTAGGCTGCCAATCGCTGGGTTCGCTGTTTGAATCCAGCTCTTGCTGGGCACCTGAGCCTATAGTCCGGTTGCTGAGGCCCAAAAATGGACCTGAGCGGTAACCGGCTGGCATACATTCATTCCAAAGCAGAATTTTCTGAATTTTTCAGAAATGACATTTTTATTGTTCTATCCGGGGGCTATCTTGGTCAAAAATGGTTACCATGGTAACCAAAATATAAAAAAATACTAAGATTATGAAATCTAGTAATTTCCATATCTCTGTGTCTTTTTATCCGATAGACAAAATTTTAGTGTTGATATATATGTTATCAAACATGCCCGTGTCATTTTTGTTATTGGGGTTAAGGTCAAAGGTCAATCTCATTTGCATATGGAATGTTTTTTTCATAAAATGTACCCTTTAAAAGAAGATGGTTTGTTATATTTTATGTTTTTCTTAGTCAGAATTGGATATTATTGTGAAATTCAATCACAAATTTATTTCAGCGTCCATCCACAAATAGATGAGACCCAAATTGTGATGCTTGATTTAGTTATAATGCGAAAAATTGCCATAGAAACAGGAAAGTTGATCTACCTTGCAATTTCTGGGTCATTGAAAAATGTACACTCATCTTTCATGTTGTAATACATACACAAATGTTACCTGCCTTTGTAAGAATGTACCAATATGTTGTAGAACTTTCCATTTTTAAAATTAACATAATGCTATGTATTATGTTGCCACGGAAACAGTTTTAATATGAAACAGAATCACAAAATATGTTCTTCCGAGCATGTACATTTTATCTGGGTGGTAAGCAGCTAGAAAAGATTGATTCTGATGCAGAATTTTCTGAATTTTTCAGAAATGGCATTTTTATTGTTCTGTCTGAATGCTATATTGGTCAAAAATGGTTTCCATGGCAACCAAATTATAAATAAATGTTTAGTTTATGAAATCTAGTAATTTCCGTATCTCTGTGTCTTTTTATCCGATACACAAAATTTTTGTGTCAATACATCTGTTATCAAATGCGCCCATGTCATTGGTATTATTGAGGTTAAGGTCAAAGGTCAACTTCATTTGTATATGGAATGTTTTTTTTCTTAAATTTTGCCTTTTAAAACACGACAATTTGTCAGACATTTATGTTGTGTTTCACCAAGCCAGACTTGGAAATCATTGTGAATCCAGCACTTATTTATTTCAGTTTGCATCCCAAAAAAGAAGACACCCAAATTGTGATGCTTGATTTAGTTATAACACAAAAAATTGCCATAGAAACAGGAAGGTTGATCTACCTTGCGATTTCTGGGTCATTGCAAAATTGACATTCATTTTCATCACTTTAGTCCGTTTTTATACATACACAGATGTAACTTTTCTCCATAAGAATGTATCAATATATGTTGTAGAACTTGCCTTTTTTTAAATTTACGAAATGCTATCTATTCTGTTGCCATGGAAACAGTTTTAATATGAAACAGAATCACAAAATATGTTAGTCCCAGCATGTATAGTTGACCTGGGTGGTAAGCAGATAGATTTGTCTCAGAATTTGTCAAAAATGACATTCTTATTGTTCTGTCAGAATGCTTCATTTGTCAAAAATGGCATCCATGCACCAAAATAAAATAAATACTTAGCTAAATGCAATCTAGTAATTTCCATATCTCAGTGTCTTTTGTCCAACAGGCAAAATTTATGTGTCGATATGTTATCAAGCATACCCATGTCATTGGTGCTATTGGCGTTAAGGTGAAAGGTCAACTTAATTTTCACATGACTTTTTTTTTCATAACACTCTCCCTCTAAACAAACTGGTATGTCATATTTTCTGTTTCTGACTTAGTCATATTTTGTGTTTTACCGAGTCATGTGCACATTTTCAAAATTATTGTGAAATCCAAAGAGTTGACTCCTTTGTTGTGAGCTACATGACGGACAAAGGGGTACTTGTTGCAGCCAATATCCACTATTGCGCCCAATAGGCCTATTGGGCAAGGCTATTTTGCCTTTTGGCAAAATATAGGGTCTTTTGGCAAACTATTGGGTCTTTTGGCAAATTATTGGGTCTTTTGGCAAACTATAGTGCCTTTTGGCATCGTCTAAAATATCCGTGGGGCATTTTGGCAAAATATAGGTGCTTTTGGCGCATGCCTAAACCACACATTATCACTCAATCGAATTATAGTGGATTTTGACAAAGATCCTGTCCTTTGGGAATATGCCCAAATCATTCATTATCATTCACTTAAACTATAGTGGATATTGGCAAAGATCAATCTGTTGGATATTAGCTATTTTTAGCCTAGTGAGTGATAATGAGTGAAGTGGGCAGAGATATTTTATGCCTAAATGCCATATTATTGCTCATTGTTGTGAGCAATAATAAGTGAATTGGCAAAGGATATTTTGTGCCTAAATGCCATATTATCGCTCACTCTCATTTGGAGCCATCTTGCTTGTTACTAAGCACATTTTACATAGAAATAATGGTCCTACAGAGTCAAAATTGATATCAAAATGTAGGAAATTAAATTTCTGAAATGATACTGCCAGTTAGAAGTTCATGCGCCTCATATTAACGGCGCTCGGTTACGACTTGGTCGCTGGCAAAAAATTTGATGGTTATGACAAGGTGGGGTCATGAAATAAATTTTAATGAATGGTTACGACCTGGTGACCCACAAACCAGTCGGTAGGGTTCTTGGTTACCAGTTGGATGGGTTACTAGCTGGCAACTTGGCAGGTTGCTACAGTCCACAGGGCGGGTACCCCAGCCCCCACCTCAGAATTTGATCGAAAAGCTTAATTAGGGGCGGACCATATGATCGGGGGGCTATGCAATCTTCCGTGAGAAAAAAATTTTGATTCCAATTGACACTGAAAAGTTTGTTCAGTGCATGAAAAATACAATAAAAAAGGTTGTTTCGACCGGTAGCTAGGGTGCTGGAATATGTTAAAGTTGTGAGAAAAAATTGCGTCACTCGTCCGCATGTGAAAAAATTGTTTGTCAATGCTTCACAAACGAATAAAAGTTAGTCCCGGGGGTAACCAAAGCCCCCAAACTATCGGCACGGACATATTAATGTTCAAATTTTCCGAGGGTTTCCCTTGTGCGTTTTCTTTCAGGCAGTCTCTGCCCCCCCCCCTCACGTGATTCAGCCCAGCCTATAGGCCGGCGGCTGGTTGATGCTGGGAGCCCTTGTCTTCGGCCTCATATTGTCATGGTGTCCTCCTTGGCCTCTGTCTCTGATGTCCAATCCTTGACCATGGCTTGGTCTCGGTTGTCTTTCGGCCATTCTAGGAGGCCTTGAGACTAGGGTTGGGACGACAACAGTTTTTTGATATCATGATATCTTAATGGGGCTGATATCGTGATAACACAATATATCGCGGGTGTCATAGAATCCAGAAAAAAAACAAAAAGCAAGAAATCGCAGATAATCTTTTCTTGTAACTAATGCAATGACACTTCCTATTTCACCTGAGATCTTTTAAGAATTTAATTGGATGAGTGCGTACATATCAAATTGACAGATGAGAGCGATTCAGAATTTCGTAGTTTTGAACAAAAAAAGATACGATATGCACAGTATTTCACGATAAAACACTATATCATTGATATCGCGATACCCCTGACCAGGATATCATGATATTCAATGTTGGAAGATACCGTGATATATTGATTATCGTCCCAACCCTACTTGAGGCTGGCCTCGTCCTCGAGGCCAACATCGTCCTCAGCCTCGATGTTTCATGTCGAGATCTCTGATGTCTCGGCCTCGACTACAAAACTTAATTACTAACTTAATGGAAGAAGTCCAGAGGTATCATGCTAACAAGGCCCCATCATAACATTAAGGTTGATGACTTAAGTAAATTTTGCAAAACAGCCAATATAAAATTCAATATGCTGAAGGAGTCGTCAGCCTGAATTTACATTACCAACTGAACCATATCCTGTGCAAAAGAGAAAGAATAACAAATGAACAGAAAAAGATATAATCAATGAAGTTTTATTCTTACAAAAAACCACAAGAAACCTTGCTGCATGTAGACAATACAATAACCTTATTGGTTATCTGCTCACTTAGTTCAGGAAAATTTACCTGATTCAAAAGCAATTTTGAAAACCTTGTTAATAATGAGAATAGTAATTTATATGGTGCCTCTTCCAGTAAACTGCTTAAAAGCACATATTTGTAGGATTTTCCAGAAAATTTTAATTTTTTTAAAAGATTGAGAAAATGGTTAGGTAATTATGAAACAACAGTTGACCATATATATTCAAAGTAATTTTTGGTATTTCGGAATTTATGGGATTTTATTAGAAATTGTATATTAGATTATTTAATTATGATTATACAATGATATTACAGGAGCTCCATACCATGAAGCTGGGACTGGGACTTGTAAAATATATTAAAAAGCAAAATTATTCATAATCATTAAGTAAAGAAACTGTTAAAAAATGGAAGGATTGTTTAGTTATTACAATATAAATCTGATGTGAAATAGATATTACAATATATACGGGTCACAAAAAGACTGAATAGTAAAATTTGGTTGTGGAAAGATTCCTTGAGTTGGACACTTTTGGGATTGCTGTTTGAGTCGGACACTGTCTAGTATGATCCTGAGGAACTGTATCTTTTATGCTTTATGGAGACAAGCGTCAGGCTCAAGGAGACACCATGCCTTTTTTAAGAAGTTAACCCAATATCCATTGATTTTCCTATTCAATTGTCCCATTTCTTTTAGAGTAAGTGAAAGCATTTAATTTGAGAGCCTGTTTACTAATCTATAATCCATAAGCAAAACTAGGTACACTTTCCAAAATGTCCACAATCCAAAGTGTCCGATTCACGGTACCTTACCCTATACCTATACACAGATTTTGAAGAGCCATGTACTCTATAACAAAACAACCCAAGTCAGGGTCACTGAGTAACAATATCACGAGCTGTTGTGTGAATTAATATCACCCGAGCCCGCAGGGCGAGAGTGATATTAATTCACACAACAGCGAGTGATATTGTACGAAGTGCCCTGACGCGTGGTTGTTTTGTTTTTATCACCTGGTTTTACCTCAAATTTTCAGTTATAAAGAGGGACTATTTTCTGCCATTAGGTCAACTCACATTGCTTTGCAAGTTTGGTGCAGTTATTTGACAATATTAAGAAACTGGGTAAATGTACCAGATCAGATGTCTTTGCATAAACTGACTCTACCAAATCATCAACTTTTGCATGCAATTTGAAAAAAAATATGTACAATGGTTATCCTACAGGCGATAATTTGTTGCAAAATCCTGCCCTTTTTTGGGGTCACCATGTTTGGCAATTTTTCTTATAAAACGTGAATTCAGACCACAATTAATCACTGTTTGGCTAAATCAAATAGCCAGTCAAGTCATTTGAACACTTGTGAAGGTTCCCGGTAAATTTTTTTACAGTTGTTTTAAAATCATGCGCCAAAAACATGCATTTTATTTTTCAAAGTCAAGCAAAAATGACAAAAACTTTAAGGGGAGGTATGGGTGACAAGGGCACTTTTCTGCAATTTTTAGAATAATGGTTCATATTTGGTATCAAAAGATAGGTTTTAACTAAAGTAGATAATTTCATGTAATTTTGCATTTTTGTGATGAATGGTTGCCATGGTAACCAGTTAAAAAGGCGAAAAAAGGCTGATTTTTACTGCTCACGGGATGTGAAATTTCTGAAGTCACAGGCATGGTAAAAAATTTTTGAAAAAATTGATGAAAGAAGAAAAGCCAAATGAACATATTTACAGAGCGGATTTTTGATATTCCTTTTAATAGTGTCAGGAATTGGGGTAAAGTAGACAAAAGTCATTTTTGGGGGAAAAAATACTTGTTTTTATGACTGCAATATCAAATAATTTTGTTACACAACAAAAAATTTCAAAATTCGTTTTGTAAATATGAAGACATCTTTGTAAGGATTCCGTTGATGTATCCCATGAGTTCCTAGGTTGAACAGTGCTCAAGATTTTTCACATCCAGTGCAGGGTAAAAGCGGTATTTTGCACATAGCGGAAAATGGTAAAATTGTGACGTAACGTTGTTATAGGCAATTTATCACTGAAAACAAGGAGGCCTATCAGTGGCTATTTCTCAAAAACTAATGAAGCTACAGGCATGGTATTTTGCAAAGATTTAGTAATCATTGTCATGTTTCACCAAAGTTAATACTGTGTTGCCATGGCAACTGCTTTGTTGTGTGTACACCTTTGAAATGACACAATGCTGCTCTTTCACTTCTAAAGTGTGTTGATGATGTTGTATTTGACATTGTTTTAAGTGATAAAAGAGACATATTTTGACATAATCGAAGTTTGCACTGGGTGCCCAAGTTGATGTAGGTCGAAGATATGAAACAAACTGAATTTGTGAACCTTACTAAAATTAGGCTAATTTCTCACACACACTTCCCCCTAAAAATCCCATTTTTGGTCACATGACCATCCATTGTAACATCACCATAACAGAATAACAATGGTGAAGCAATGAAAGATGTTGAAAACTATTCACTTCACATTTCTGATCAATTAAACATGCATTGGCATGCTTCAGTGCAAAATTATTGTACTGTAAAGTCAAAAAGTTGCCAAACAATGGTGAGTTGCGAAGCAATGGTGAGTTGACCTACAAAAATGTGACGTCACCATGGAGCAACAAAGGACATGACGTCACAATCCCATTATTCTGGCCCTTGTTTGGTTTGTGACATCATCAGGCAGCTGACATGCTGGTGATGTCATAACCATTGTTAAGGTGGCTCGCTACCCACGAAATTATGTCACCTGCACATATTTCCGCGCAGCCAGGCAGGCCCTATCTGTGGTAACGTCACGATTGCAGTTGAGCACTGCTAACACTGTTTCAGGACTTTTTTTACTTCTGAGAATTCCATGCGTCGGCCGCTTCATTTTCCATTTGCGCAACTTCTACCCGGGTTAGAGACTTCTCGTTTTGAACATTAGATGCGCCATGAAGAGTACTATGTACAGCCGGAGATTCAACTTGATACTCAAAACAGAAATTTTTTACAGGCGATTTTCGGCAAGCAGGTCTAATTTCTCAAAAATGACTTTGTGATATAAATAAATGTTTATATCAATTTGAAGTGTGGTAGGAAGGCTTGTCTATATCATCATGTTGTTCCCACTATTTTTGGAAATAAATGACAAAGAAATGAGAAATCCTATCTCGTCAATTTTTTTTAGCGCAATATGGTTTATAAAAAAAGTTAAAATTGTCAAAATCGAAACTTATATTCCGAGCCCCTTGGAAAGTCCTTTAAACTAAACATATCTCTTTAAAATTGTAATCACCTTTTCCATGAAAGTGTCTTCTTTAATTTCACGCTTCATTGCATAATATGGGATGCATGACCACTGAACGGCAGAACAAACTTCACAGTAGGAAAAATCAGAAAAAAAATTAGTTTTTCAGGTTTGCGTGGACTGACTTTCTGGTACATAACCCTAATATTTTTTTTAAAAGGCTGGTAGCGACCACTTTTGTTTACATATCCTTGCTATAAACTATATTTTGGATCATTCTAAACTGTTTTTTAAGAAATCCTATCTTGGAAAGTTCACGAGTATCGTGCCACCTTAAAAAGTATCGCCCCTGAAGGGTGGTATTTTTTACAATATCATAGGCCCTGATATTATGACTGTAAACAGTGATATTCACAGCCAACCAGGTGATAATATACATTAAAATGTTCTCAAATTGTCTATATCTGGCACAATTCCTCCTTTTGAGACCATTGGCTCTTCTCCCAGACGTCAGAAAGTCAAGTAACTAAGTCCGATCCAAGGCATAGCTGCATCTCTGAAATGTAAAATTAAAACTATGAAAGAATTAGGTAAATTGGGAAGTTTTATGTCATTAACAGGAAAAATTACTCGCTCTCTTGTTCTTTCTACCCATCTTGACATATAGATAGATTGATAAGTCTTTATTGTCCCGGAGGGAATTTGTTTTACATTGTAAAGCTCACTGAAGTGAAATTAACATTAAATATTTTAAATTTTAAATTAAAATTATGAGACTATAATATTTAAAAATCCAGGTTATTGGCATTCAGGGATTTATTTACAGACAGCAAGAGAGATTCTTGTAATGCTTTCACACGAAGTAAACACGACAAGGGGCCCAGATTTTTAGGAAAATTGCAAAGTGTGTAAAACTTGTAGTCACAGCTTTTCGACACAAATTCAAACTTGCCAGGACATTATTAGGTTGGGCCTTCGGATTTTGGTCAGGCAGCACGAGGCCAACTAAATGTTTCAGAATGGTAGGTCATAGGACTACAGCTCTGCAGGTCAATCACTAGGTTATGCAGTTCACCGATCATACTTTTGAAGGCATCAACCAAACTTTTAGACTTGACGACCAAAGTTTAGAAGGCTCCGACCACAGATGTGTGAGAAAGTGACTGTGTTGGTAACTGAGTACCTAAATACTTGACTTGACCAAACTACATTTTGTCCGGTCTCTGAGCTACCAATGGTAGGTAGCCGATCTGGAAATAACGACCAAAGAAAAATATAGATTTTTCACACCTGACATCACCACCCGACATTTCCCCCTTTTATAACGTAGGGGCCGTAGCCTGCAGGTGGGGGGTAGTTGCCCCCTAGAATTTTGCAAAGTAAGATATTTTGAAAAATTTCAAATTTTCCGGGTTCTTCTGGGACGTAGTATGATTTGTACCGGACTTGGCCTCCCCCCCCCCCAGGATTCTGCGGTCTACAGCCCTGGACATCCAATTCATTTTAGAAAACATTCCTATGGAACTTAATAATCTTTGAAACCGCATTTTAAGAGATTGGTTTTTCAAACAAAAAACTTTTAATATACATCAGTAATCCCAATACTTGCCTTCAGTCACTGGTGATATCAACTGTTGTATCTCTCTGGTTAGAAGTATATCATGTCAGCATTTTCATTGACTTG
The DNA here is from genome assembly GCA_026936325.1 of Platynereis dumerilii. NCBI lineage: Eukaryota > Metazoa > Annelida > Polychaeta > Phyllodocida > Nereididae > Platynereis > Platynereis dumerilii. The sequence goes on from JAPTHN010000138.1 coordinate 735,737, forward strand.
AGTTTAGAAACAGCCTGATGACAACTATTGCTCCAACTGTAAAAAGACAAAAGCATGTGAAAGATAAGGAAAAAATTATATTCAGGGCCACGCCAAATTATTTTAAATAATGGATAAAGGATTTTCGCCATTTAAAACAGAGATAGAATTAATTTTTTTAATTAGTTATTTTCTTTTCGAAGGTGCTAAGTAGTGAATAAAAGAAGGCCCCCTTAAAATAAACTCAAATATCTCAAAGATAAATCTCTGATTTTTAAGAAAGATGTCTGAATTATACATGTAGGCATGTATATCGACCTTAAATGTGTGTATTTGTGCTTAGTGCATTATTCCAAGCTGAGCCTTGAAGCACAAAGCATTTTATATTACCTGTTCAATCTACTGTCTGAACCAAAGGTTAATATATTTTCTGGGAGAACATCAGCAGGAAATGATTCTGTTCATTGGTCTTCAACAGGAGAGCTGAAAATGTAACATAAACATAAGTACATTTACAACCGAGATTTCTTTTAGGTCTGCTAATCTAAAACACTGTCAGTTTGGTGGATTTCATTCATATTTATACTAGGTTTGGCCAGAAAATTAACTAATAAGTATCTATGAAGTAGCAGAACAGGCGGCAGATTGTCAATGTTTCTTAACAAAAGATATTTTAAAATGTTTATCGCCTTAAAAAATCTCAATTTGTTTACATAGCAAGCATATCAGGGCTCTACTAAAGTAATATTAAAACTGATCTCACTGATTGGAAGTTGTAGTATACCGAAAATGCATCAGATCAATGTTTTTAACAGCAAGTTGAATTTTACCTTGAACTTTTTGAAGGAACTTTTCGAATACTAATTGAAATTTTTTGCTATGAAGTTACTGACAGAAGCCAAGACAGATTCACACACAAAAATAAAGGTGTTCACAGGTCATTACTAAAATAACAATATGTTTCTGAAGGCTGCTTCAGACTCTCTCCTAATTGTCCATGACAGCTTCAGGTACCCAAAGAAGACAATTTTTTTAGATTTTAGACATTTGTAAATATGCAAAAATCTCAAATCAAATTCTTGACACTTACAAAATAGATAGAATTGAAACACTCTAAACTGCTGCATTCCCAATCAGTTTTCTTCGTTCTTCCCTTTAAATTGTCAGAGTCCGCTCATTGTTCAGGTATCTTCTTTAACTGAAAAGATTGAGTGATATATCTGATTATTTAAAGTAAGCAAAATACACATATAATTTTTTAATACAGCTACAAATGTTGAGTGACTTTGAGGGCAGAGGTCAAATCTATTTTCTTCGAGCGTGTGTAACGTCAACTATTTCATGAGGCCAAAGGCAGAGGGAAATAGTTAGGAGCCATTCTAGCCGTCATCATTTGCAAAGTTTGCTGACTGAAATAAAGATCAAAACAGAACGCTATGCGAGACAAGTCATATATATATATATATATTCTGTTTGTGGTAGAATATAAATTGCAATGTAGATCATGGCAAAATGCAACATCACACAGGACAGAAGCCATATGGTTTGTCCTATTAGTGGTGAAATGTTCAGTAAATAGATGGAAAAAAAGTCAGGGAGGATACACACTGGAGAGAAGACATATGGATGTTCTGTTTGTGGTGAAATGTTCAGTAAATAGATGGCAAAAAGTCAGGGGTATTCACACTGGAGAGAAGCCATATGGATGTTCATGTCATGGTGAAAAACTCGCTTAAAAGATGAGAACATGAAAATCAGTGAAAAGAATGACACATAGTACACATTGTCTGCAATACAGTGGTATGTGGTCAGGGGCTGAGAGAACAATTGAATCTTAATATTTCCAGAAATTCAGTGCCGATTTTCAGCATCAGTACTCATTTTCAGCATCAGTGCCGATTTTCAGCACCGGTGCTTGTTTTCACAGTCAAATTTAATAAAGCCATCATTTGCATAATAATTATAAATCTTACACTTCATAAAATAAAAAAAACACCTATCATTGCCTCCATACTTAATTAATCTTGCAAAGAGTCAGAGACTTGGAGGTTTTTTACTGGAGTCGCAGTCGGTGTCAAAAGTGAAGTTGGAGTCAAAAATTAATTTCTGACTCCTAACTGCTGAAGATAATTTATACTATTTATACAAAACATAGTAACAACAGTTTGAAAAGTACAATTTCACATAAATACTTCATTATGAAAAATCCTGTGGATACAAATTGCAATTTGTCGCTTTGCTTACCGTGTGATATTTGTTTGCACTTAGTCCGGGTCTTGATTAAGGAGACTTGAGGAGTTTGGTTGCAGTTGTCTCTAAGAAAGCCAAAAGAATCCACACTCAAAGTAGGTTAACGTTCTCTCTGACTCCGATGCTTCGAAATAAAGTAACAAAATATATAGAGATCTGCATACAATAAAAAGATTGAACTAAACTTTCTATACACTTGGAATCTGGTGCACAGTGAGTCGCTGGGCACAGCGAATCAATGAACTCATTTGGATAGTGCTTTTATGATATCTAATAACATATACAGTGGTCCCTGCGTTATAAGACCGCCCCTTCTGCGGTCATGAAGCGGTCTCTCGTGGGGGGGGGCCGTCTCTTAACGGGATGCACAATGAACTAAAAATACTACTTAGTGCGGAGGAAGGTGGTCACAGAAAGCAAGGCAGTCTTACAACAGGGGGTCTTACAACGCAGGGAGCACTGCATATATATTATACAATTTTTGTCAGGTTCACAGATTTTACATTTGTTCAAGACAATCACATCCACTAAGGCATTAGGCAAGAGCAAATTTTAAAAGTTCTGTTTTAACACACCTTTTAACCAAGCATTCCTGTTGACGGATTATTTTGTTCAGAAATAACCTCAAAGTCATTGATCTGCGGGAAGATATAAATCACTCATAAATAATCGAAGAAGGACACTGACTCTATCCTTCTGCGAAACTTAAATATATTGCCACCAATGGTACAATTTCTCTTTCAAGTGTTATTACATTTTCTGGACAATAAATGAAGCAAATATTATGCCGGAACTACCTGGAAAGCTGGATTGTCCCAAAGGAAATTTTCCTCGGAGTTAATTTGAAAAGTAGACTTATTCATTGATGACAAGTCATTTTACCTTGCATGGATTGATTTCCAGAATATATTATATTTTCACTTCAGAACTTCTTCACAGCTCCACTTTTCAATGCTGTACAATTCTGAAAAGATTCCAAAAAAGCAGTGACATTAATACCCAATTTAATCCATAGCAACATATCACAAATGTTTAAACCTGTTTTTTTAGGGCACTGTCTACTCTTGTTTCTCTCTATTGTTCTAGCCTCCTTAAATAGTAGATCTTCAATCATGGTGGAATCACTGGAAATTTAAAATAATGATATGCCAAGTACCAGGCGTAATAAGAGAGTAATCACTTTACTTGTTTAGTTCAAGAAAAATTTTTAATTCATTTCTGAGGAACTTGGATCTTGAACGAGGCTGATGACAGATTTAAAACATAATTTGTCTATTGGCAGATTTAATTTCATCAAACATATTTTAACTACCTCCATTTCCGTTTACCGCCCAATCAGTTTTTCAAATCGGAAAGTCATTCAGTTTAATTGTCTCCATCAAGCGAGGCTGTAAATTAGGCCACACATAATTGATTTTTAGCTTCGCGGACCCGCCGACACAATAGATTACCTGCCAATGGAAAAAAAAATTGAAAAAAAAAAAAATTTTTTTTTTTGGACATTATAAAAAAAAATTTTTCACCTTTTTTTTTTTTTTTCCTACCGACCGACCAAGAAAAAGTGCCTTGAGAGATCCGAGAAGCTAAAGATCAATTATGTGTGGCCTTAAACAATATAAATGATTACATAAAATTAATAATTTAAAATCTAGAAAAAAAAGCACTGAATATAAAGCGCGCGCCACTCCTTGAAGGCAAGGAACTGGAGAGACAGGTGTAAGGGCCCAGTAATTATTGCAGAATTGTAGAACAATTACTTCGACATACCATGAAAAATATGATGCAAGCCGCTAGCAGCTGATTGAATGTAAACAAAAAGTCACTTACTGTATGAAATGTTGAGGTTTCCGGCACTCTTCAGAGTCTTCACCAAGCCATAGTCAACATGGTCAAGTTCTCCAACCTAAAGTGACAAGAAGCACAATTAATACAATAGCGCAAGGGATGAAAATCTATACATAATGCTAAATAACTTTTTGATAAGGTCAGAGAAATATTTGGAAGAACAGTGATGATGAGAAACTATACTTGTGTAAAATTTTTGGGTCACTGACTTTGACACTGTTTTTACATAGAAACAACAGCCTAGCTAAAACTTATTGAGCCCAAAGACGACATGGAATCATAGGCGTACGACGCATGCAATTTTTTTTTTGGGGGGGAGCTACATTTGCCTGAATTTGAAGGTCTAGACTAAATAGCCAATTCAAATGAAATAAAATAGGCTGGAAATAATTATTTTTCATCTGTCCAAATTGTTTAGCCTTTTTTTTGCCCCCCAATCCACCATCTCCCATACACCTACGTACGGAATTAAATAAATAATCATTGCGTTCTCTCACATACTTTCGTATTTCCTCCCAATCATTTGATTACCTAACATCTTACCATGGATGGCCTGTAGAAATTTTTTCCATTTTTGCAGTAAAACTACGATTTCCGTCAAAAGTCCCATTTGTGAAGGTCTTGTCTTTCTGAAAAGCAGAGTAGTTATGATGAGTATTCAGCTGTCAGCAATGTTCCAGATTTAGTCCATCAAAGTTAATACAAGGAGTTAATAAACAATGTTTTGAATTTTGATCAGTCACCACTTAATTTCAAAATAATTTTCAAATGACTTCTGGAATGGTTTCAAATATTTTTCACCATTCAATCTTAAGGGGGCTAGGATTTTTTTTAAATAAATAATTTCCTGTCCAGTTTTGGTGAAATAAATTAATTCTCTTTGGGCAGTCTGGAAATATATAATTTCTGATTAATAACTAATTTATATATAGAGCAGTCGTCCATGTGTGAGTGTCGACAAAAGTTGCCAGTTTGCTACAGCATTTAGTGCAACACACTCAGTATTATGACACTTTCTAGAAGCAGAAATATTCACATTTTTGAAAAATTCCTTCACAATATTTACATAGTGTTTAAATGTAATTGATATTCATAGAGTAAAATACTTATGGGTCCATTGTTAGATTTATCAAGTTTACTCTATCACATGATTTATAGATAAGACAGAGTTCAGCCCTTTTGAAATTCACAGGAAATAGTTTATCAGTAAGTTTGTTATTGACAATTTTCATGTCAGCATTAACTGCATCATGGAATGCCGATCTTCAGCTGTGAGGAGGGTATCTGATCGTTTCTAGTAGCCTGGCGAGGATGGATAAATCTTAGCACTTTGTTCATATCATGTACCGTGACAAGGGCGAGCTGAAACACTGTCAGAGTGTCCAATGACTAGTCCAAACTGCGGCATAGCTGCATCTCTGAAAAGTAAAATAAAATAATGAGGACGACCATGAAAATTGGGAAATTTTAAATTATCAGTAAGGTGAACTACTAGCTATCTTGGTCTCTTTGCTTATCGCAGCGATAGATATATACAGGTTTAGGCATAAGGAGATTCATTTACAGACTACAGGACAGGTACATGTAAGATTCTTCTGACATCATCACAAGTAGCCTCGACTAGGTGCCCAGAATTATAGGAAACAACAAAATTTTTAAAATTTACGGATTTTTGCACACGAAAATTTGAACTTTTCAAGACTCTGTTTTTTTGTGAAGGGAGGTTTGAGCAAAATTGTAATATTCCAGAGTTTTATCAAAAATAATCTATCACATGGATCCTTGGTTCTACTACAAGATCACTTCTTACCATTGTCTTTCAGTTTTAGCTTTGCTGATGTTCACTGTGGTTATCATCTTCAGTTGGGTCTCCTTCCATACTGCGATCTTCTAGATGTCATCATTAATTCAGCTATCTGACTGAAATAAATATTGAAATGAAACACACAGTGAGACAAGCCATACTGATGTTCTGCGTGTGGCAAATATTCCAAAATTGCAATCTAGTTTGACACATGCAAATTCAGGAGAGAAGGCATTTGGATGTTCTATATGTGGTGAAATTTCATTAAAAGATGGACACATGAGAATACACAGTGAGAGAAGCCACGCAAATGTTCTGTTTGCGGTCTACAGGAGGTTCAGAGCAAAAAATATTAATATTTCAACGTTTCATAGAAAATAAACCATCACATGGAATCGAGAATAGTGTCTAGGCTCTACTACAGGAGCACTTCTTACCAAAGGCTTTCGGTTTTAGCTCTGCTGTTCAACGTGATTATCAGCTCCAGCAGTGTCACAGGAGATAAGTCGGTCTCCTTCAGCAGTGCAATCTTCTAGCTGTCATCATTAGTTCGGCCAGCTGACTGAAATAAAGATTAAAATAGATACACATATAGTGAGACAATCCATAGCCAACATTATGTTCTGTTTGTGCAAGAATATCAAAAAAGAAATGCTTTTTAAGTTCTCTTGTGATTATTCTTATGACGCAGCGATCATAGAGTTACCTAGTGACCATTCATGATCCCTCACAATCATTGCGGTCCCTCGTCTAAATTATCCTGTTCACTCACGATCATCGCATATCATCTTGATTTATCACAAAAAATTATTGCATTCCCTCACGAAATTATAATGCTGCCTTGCAAAAATATTGTGTCCCCTCGGAAGGATTGTCGTGTTCTCTCGCAATGAAAGATCGCAAAAGGACAGGAAAATCATCCTGAGGGAGCCTGATAATATATATTTTTAAATTCCATGTCCAGGACTCCATAGAAAATTGCAAATATACGTAGTATCTTTTTTTAACAAAGAAATGTAGGCCTAAAGGGCAACCTTTAATTTCCAGGGGGGGGGCTTTGAGTTTTCTTGGCGGGAAATTATTTATTTCACGTAACGGCTGCATTACCTATTTATTTCAAGCTTGCAAAGTCCACGAAGTCTAGCTCAAGCCTTATGAAGAAAATACATTTCAAGATCTCAAAAAGAATTATTTGTTTATCTACCAAACCCCAGCAAGAAATAATTAAAAAACTGCACCCCTTGATATTAAATGGTCACCCCCTAATTCTTTCAAGTTGAACACGTGGCCTACAACTTTTTTTAAGCATCCATGTATACCCCTGAAATGTAGGCCTACCAGTAGGGGAGACCGGGGCTGGTTGTCACATATGAAAGTTGTCAAAATGCTTATTACTCAGCTATGGATTGTAGCAGGTGCGTGACAATAAAATCAATTTTGATTTTTTTTATCATGGGGATATTTTTGTGATGATATCACAAAAATTTGTAGTCTGTCATGCGCCAAGTGAAGATTTCTGAAAATGACAGTTTAAACTCAATTTTTTACCCATTTTCAAATTTTTCATTGTCTTCCAATTTGAGACAATTTTTGGGAGATTAAGCGGCATAAGCGGTTGAGTCATGATGGCATTAACCCATAGTCTCCGTGAATAATGTGTCTGTGTTTTCTAAGTGGAACCAGAATATATTCTCTTTTGATTACGGAGATATCGGATTGACTTCATGATCGTGACGAGGATAGGCCGGGGCTAGAACTTTGTCACAGTTGTACAATGTTTATTACTTGGCTATAGGTGGCAGTAGTTGTGTCTGTATTAAATAAATTTCAAGATCTGTTTGTTTGTAATGCTTTTTGTATGATTTGGTTGAGAGAAAGTACAGTCTGTCATGTGAAAATGCCTTTTTAAACAGAAATTTTACAATCATTTCATTGTCCTCCAATTTGGGAAGCAATTTTCTGGGCTCTGGGCAAGTTGTCAAATTTTCACAAAAATGACTTTGAGTCACAACGATTATAGGACGTTTCACCACTGGGACGTTTCACCGCCAGCAATAGTAGGACGTTTCACCGCCAAAAAATAAAATTTGAGTCGTTTCACCACCGATCTAAAATGTTGTAAATCAACTCATTACTGCTTGTGCAAGGTTTGTGAAGCCCAGAAGCATGCAGAGATTAATTGCCACCAAGATAGCACTTGAAGTTCAAGTTGAACTTGGATATTGTTGTAGATTGTAATCGACTTTGGCAATCTTTGCACCCCAGTACACAGTAGCAATTAAGCTCAATAAAACCTTGTGAATTGTAATTAGCTGTGTCTGTGTGTTTCAATTGCGGAAGTCAAGTGATTACCTGATTACAGAAACTTCAGAAAGCCTGTCAGCCCAACTAAAATAACTGAAACCATCTGATGCTAGTTCAGGCTGGGCAGGCTCACTGCTAATCTGATGCCATGTTTTAGCACTTTGGAAAATAATTTTTTTCAGTAATTTTATGAAAAAGTGTCACATTTCGTGGGGGAAAGACTACTATGATTAAATTAAAAGTTCATTTCAACGAAAAATCATGTTAGCTTTCCAAAAAGTGGTTTGCCATTTTTGTACACCCAACGGTTGTCTTTCTGTTATCATTTTAAATCATCAAAAGCTTTCAACAGGAAAAAAGTGCGGCGGTGAACTGGCGGTGAAACGTCCCACCACTACCACCAGGGTTGGGCACGAGTACATGCAAATGTACTCGAGTACGAGTACGAGTACTTGCCACTCGCACGAGTACGAGTACGAGTACAAGTACAGCTTTTTCTGAATGTACTCGAGTACGAGTACTTTGAAATGTACTCGAGTACGAGTACGAGTACATTTATGCAATTTAAAATCTTATTTGTGAAATATTTAAAGAAATAAAAGTGAAGGCTACTCCTTATGCTCCTTTCTTAATCAAAATTGAACTGTGATCATTTAAAATGACATTTTGCAGCTACTTGTTGAGCTGCCAATCACCGGGTTTCAAACCAGCTCACCTAGGCCAATGTTGGACGGCAGTTTCAATCATCCTTTGCTCATCACCAAGTCCTTCTTCTGTCCTAATTAACCCAACAAGTGCATATATATAGGACATAAAGTCCATCCTTTGAATCTATTTTGATAGAGATATATTATAATCTATAAGACTTCAGATTGGCGTTCAAATGCTAATGAAAATGTAATGACAGAAGTTAATCTGCCCTTTGATTTGTCGAGATGGATGCCTTTTTTTTGCTAATTCTATTTATTGGTAATAACCATTTTAGCACAGAGAACTGCACATTGCCATGCTATATGCCACTTTTAATTTAATGTCAATATCTTTTCTTAGTGCAAGGAATTCGTTAAAAACGCATATAAGGCTTGGCAAGACATTTAGTAAAAGAGTAAAATTAATTTATACAATATAAATGTATTGCAAATACAGAGATGGTTATTTCGTTCAGATGAGAACATTTTTCGTTAGAGAAAATCATAATACTAAATAGTATTAGAAGGTCAGAAGAGAATTATGGCCTCGTAGCTTTCACAATTAAGAAATATTGATTTAAAGATTATAATGATATTTTTGGTTAGGCCTAATACACAACTTTTGCATTGAACACACTTAACAAAAAATAAATAGGCCTAAACAAGAATACACAAATGTCATGTATAAATGAAAAAACTGAAATTATAAATATGATCAATTTAAGTTGAGTGACTGCTTAAGATCACTTATTAAGTTGGATGAGCCTATAGACTAAATATTTCCGATTTCTGTAATAGCGTCGATTTAACCAAAAAAGGGTAAAAACGGAATCGGCTTTATTTATGGTTAAAATAGGGCTAGGAACGCTATTTAAAAACGTAGATATATCATTTAGAGGCCAAAAAAACTGTATCTTTAAATATAAAGCCAGGAATTAGCGTGTAAGTTTCCTAAATCGACTTTACATTTTTTTATTACTTTTATTCAGTTACTTGGTTGAAAAAGAAGTTCAAGTGACACTTTTCTCTAAATTCATTTTCGAGTATAACAAAATTCTTGCAATTAACTCTTACAGCTTTGGAATTGTTAGGTTCAAGATAAATAACTCAACTTCTGTCCTATCTAAAGTTCCAATTCTAAAAGAAACAATTGTGAAACACAAGATGCAAATGAAAAAATCCTTGTATGCAGCCGGATTATCCATAGGGCACAGTGGGCACTGTGCCCAGGGCCTCAAATGGCAAGGGGGGCCTCAAAATTTTGAAAAAAAAAAGAAGAAAATCACAGGTCCAAGGTACTCCTGCACTTTTACAGAGACATACAATATCCAACTTCAACGGTTCGCAGAGGCCTCAGAGGCCCCCCTCAACTTTGGTGCTCTGTCATTCAAAACACATTTGGCTGCCAATTTTTGCAGGAATTACATAAAAAGTAATCTTTCCTGTGTTGAAAACGAATCGGATGCTATAAAAATTGTCACTTTCCTGCATGTAGGGCCAGGGTTTATTGTTAGTGACCAAAAAAAAAACCTGACACACACAGGGCCTCTGAGGCTCACTCCCCAGTTAATTTCTTCCATCTTTACTTGCTGATATTTCAGATAACTGATAGTTGCTCAGAATATTCCTCAAGAGTCAGGACTTATAAAACAAAATGAATGATGGATTTGTGAATTCTAATTCTATTCAATAAAACTCAGCTGAATATATATGGATCCGCTAAAATTTGTCAATGCAATTAAGGCTTAATACTCAAGCACAACATTTTAGGATAATTAAGTCAAGAAGTACAATATTATCTTTTAAACCAGGGTTCCACAAAATCAAAACAATGAGACTGTGTTGCCATGAATCAAATGAATAGAATTTAATTTTCTGGTACAAGGTGTATCTCAATTTATGGGGCTTTTGATTCTTTTCTGAAAATAAATAGAGAGGGGTCTCTTGAAACCCACCTGCACTGTTTCGGCCCAAAAAAGGTACCTCAAGGTGAATTGAAGTCATTAATGATCATGAGCATTTGCAGTTTTGGGATGTCCAAGATTCAAACTTGGTCAAATTGTCTTTTATTTTGCTATTTTTGTATTGCCACCGTTTTCACTAATTTCTCCATGAAAAAAAAAAAAAACACTCCATTAATCTACAGTCCACAAAAGATTCTGACTATCCCAATTTCCTGAATAGTCCTTAAAAATTATAGGCCTATACCCCTGAAATGGATTTGAGATGTGGTCTCTGCGCACTGGGAGTGAAGTGTGTCATTTTACATCTTTGATTAATCAATATTATTAGCAATAATAGCTTTAGAATAATGGTTAAAAAATGTCTATGACCATCACAAGGTTTCTGTGCTGGAGATCTCAGAAAACAGTTTTTGTCCTTTTAACACCATTAATAATAATTTTTGACCTGGAATCTACATTTTTAACGTACTGCAAAATTTTTGGTTAATTTTTAAAACTTCAAAAGCTGGGAAGGTGGGGAGGGGGGCTCAGTGCCTCAATGTGCCCAGGCCTCCTAGACCCTGGATCCGGCCCTGCTTGTATGACAAGGGTTTCATAACTTTTTATAATTGTTTCATATATAAGATTTTTTTTGGTGGCCCATCTGCAGCGATTTCTATTTCTGAGAGGTCTCATAGAGTCATATACCCAAACATCTGAAACTGAGTCTGAACCTTAAAATCGAAATTTGTTTAATTCAGGCACCCATTTTAAATTTGAAAGCTAACTGCTGTTCTAACACTGGCTATTGTCATAATTGCAATTCAAACACAGGCCATTCATTGTGTATTGTAAGACATAAGGGTACTATTGTCTAAACATTATTTAGACACAGAGTATTTATAATAGGTTCAAATAATATCATTTTGCTTGTAAAGTTAACATATTCATTAAATTTCAATATTCCACTGAGAGTTAATTATCAAAAGTAAATGATGAAATAATGAATTAATCAGACCTAATATGAAAAACTTTGTAAATTTCAAGTAAACAAAATCGTTTTTCACGCTGACTGAGATTGTCTTTGACTTATTAAAGGGTAAATCAAATCTAAAATTGATGAAATGACAAACTTAGTAATTTTACTAATTTGGCAGTTTAACTAATTTCATATTTAGTCATTTTAACTATTTATTTTGAATAGTAATTCGCTTCACTGATAAGTCATTTTACTTATTTAGGTATAGCCATTTGAATAATTTAGTCAGCCATTTAGTCAGTAAATTAAACTAAGTTTCTTTAAAATTGGACTTCAAATGTGTTTAGACAACATGAATACGACAGTTGTATGCTATCTTTGAAGTGCTTCAAATATGATCAAAATATGGTTTACTGATGAATGATCATTTAAGACTTGGTCACAAAAATAGGCGTTGTAGTTATATAGATGACAACACTTGTGGCAGACTATTCAGCAATTTTGGCAAATTCCAAAGCTTGTTATGTGTGACTCACAATAGTAAAGATACTAGATTACAAAAGACTACTAACTATATAATTCAAATTTTTTAACTACTGGTAATCACATAAGACATCATATGTAACTTAAGCTGTAATTCATAAGACATCTTTGAAGGATTTTTTTAGAAAACTGAACTATATGTGGCATTAGATAAACCATTTTGTCATGTTTGACACTTAATTTTGTTCAATTTTGCTCTATTGCAACTTCAATTGTACTCGTGATGTACTCACTACGAGTACGAGTACTTTAGCAATGTACTCGAGTACGAGTACAGTACTGTACTCATGATTTGGCACGAGTACTGAGTACATGCGAGTACTTGGAAAAATGTACTCGAGTACACGAGTACACGAGTACATGTGTACTCGTGCCCAACCTACTACCAGCGGTGAAACGTCCCAGCGGTGAAACGTCCTGCTACCGTCACAACATGGCCTACAAGGAAACACATGGTTGATAAATCAGGACGAAAGCAGAATAAAAACTTTCTCAAGACTTGCAAAAATGTTACAGGGTTGGAAGTCTCCAGACAACCTGAACCTACAAACCTCTCAGATACAGTCAAACTTGAAGTCAAAAAAAATTTTGACAACTAGCCCCAGTCCCCCCCTACTGCAGTAGATTATAGGACGTTTCACCGCTGGGACGTTTCACTGCCGGCAGTAGTGGGACGTTTCACCGCTGGTTTATAACAGTGTTAGCCAAGTAGTCATTGCCTTGTTATAAGCTTGATAACCCATAATTCAACAAAAACACCCAGAATATTGTCTATATTGCAACTCTATCTACATGATCTATGATTATCAACGTTTTGTCTCAATTCAAATGCTACAATGTAGCTAAAAGTATGCAAAGTTGCAAGAAAACGTAACTAAATGAACAATGCGATTACCAGAATAACGAATGATAACAATATTCACTAAAACAATCAACTAAGTAATAGTTTAATAACTAAACAGTGAAATTAACTGGCGGTGAAACGTCTCACACTGCCGACGGTGAAACGTCCCAGCGGTGAAACGTCCTGCTACTACCCTGAAATTAACAGGCCTGCAGTAGGCCATTTATAATTCACGTGTCAAGGCAAAATCTTCCCCGGACATTTTCTCAGCTTCTAATTGAGCTAGAACAAAAATTTAAAAACTGACAGGATCCGCTGGTTGGTGGCTTTAATCGTATGCAACCCCCGAAGCAGTACATCACCTTCAAATTTTCAGACGAACCGCCCCATTGGCGATGTTTTGCAGTAATTACAACCAAATGTGATCTTTCTAATCAACAAATCATATAGTATACTCACTCATGTAAAGTGACATAAAGATATGACACTGTAAACTTCCACAGTTGATGAAATATTGCTTTGCAAAAGGGGAAACATTCTCCCAGGAGGTAGGTGCAGCCATTTTGGACTCTTTGGGTCACATGACTGGATTCTTCAGGTCACATGACTGATGACATGACTGTGGCAGGGTCGGTCAATGCTAATGAGCTGACGAATCAGCATCCAGGATCAAAAAATCTGGGTCAAGTGACCCTTTGATCCTCAGCTTTCATTGGCCAGTTCATTTATTATTACAGCCTATCAGTGTGCTTTCTGTAGACATTGGCCAATGAGATTAATAGAGCTCTAGGGTCTTTGGGCAAAAGTCAAAGACAGTGACAAAATCCACTATAAGGCTTTAGTGGCTATTTGAGAGTGACTATATGAACTTTAGGCATACACACCATCCTTGTAAAGACACTGAATGTCAAACAGACAAATAAACAAACAAAGTTCTTGAGCAAACAGATACTGCAGGAACCAGTGTGCCTTTTGAGCCTCAACACCAAAACATGGAATAGTGTACAGCCCCGAACTCTCTTATCTTGGATGCTGCTACAAATGTCAAAATTTTGGACACTTGAGTTAATGATGTCCATGACAAGACGCTAGTGGGAATTAACTGTGGCTCCCAGGACCACACACAATCAAGAGAACAGCCATGCTTGGCCCCTCCTCATTATGTTAATTATTATGATGCTCATCAATCATATGGAAGAACTTGTAAGTTGTCAGCAATGAATTAAGGAAAAATAAATTCTGACGCTGAAGCAACTTCAACTGTATTCCTAGTGTCCAGAACTCTGGCGTTGACAGTTTGCTGACATAGCATGACCTCAGCCTCATTTTTAAATCAAAAGAAGGATCCAACTGGATAAACAGCAGCAACAGATCCCATTTTCACACAAAAGCTCGGAACAATACAGTAGAAGATCCCAAAACCCTCTGGAGCCACTCTGGAGACACTCTCTCAACAGCAGCCTGTTTATTACCATAACCTTGAAGATCAGGTATCATAAAAATATGCCAGTTTAATGTGGGGTAGGCTAGGAAGTTCTCCTTCCACTGATATGATGCTCATCTTCTTATTTTCAACTCCCTTTATTTTATTGCAAATCAATCAGGTTAGGGGCCTATGAGAGATAATTTCAACATCATTTGAACAAAATTAGTTTGTGGGGTTGATCAGCCTGGTCTCAGAAGAAAAAAAATTAACCTCTCTGCAGCCATCATCACCCCACACTAGCGTGTCAGCAGCAGAACTGAATATTATAGATAACTTGGCTAAGTCATCTGCCCCTGGGGACAGTACCCTTGTTTTCTCTGGAACCATAACGTTTTTTCCTGGTTATGTAATTGAAAGGCCTTACACAATTAACAGAGACTATTGAGACCCTGATGCACCTCGAATATCCTCCATGCCAAGTTGGAAGTGATAATAGCAACAGTTTAATATGTTTAAATTGCCTATGAAAGATGATACTGAACACTTAAAAAGTCCTGGTCAGGCTAGGATCCTTAATAAGGTCACGGGATCATGAGCGGAAGTACCAGTCATTGATAGACATAGTATATCAGGCTTGTAGATCGATTTAATCCATCCATATTCTAGCATATGACAAGTCCAAGAAATGCCCTGACATGTGTGTTTTGATAAATTTGTCACAGATTCTATCAAATTTGAACAGTGACTATGAAAAACATTTTCTCAAAATCACAGTTATTGTTGGGTGTTGTTGTTTCGATAATTTGCAGATTCTTATACATTTTTTAACTGCTGAATGCACAAACAGTAAAAAACAATGTATAACAGTTTGTGATCAACGCTATGTTATATTCTAATTGGAATTTGTCATGTGACTTTGACATAGGCTCCCGCCAGTTTTTGTATTTCTTCAAAATATGCAAATACCATAAAAGAAAAAAATACTTTGCATGCCAGAACATTATCAAAATAAGTGAGATGTACAGAGGTCAACTATTGCATTTGCACACATATCTGTGTGTGTTATTTGCAAAATGGCTCTGCTCCTGCAATCTCAGAATTCGAATTGCATACGCTTGTATTGTCTATAGAGTATTAATTGGTACACATGCGCGTGCACGGATAGTGAGGACAGTGCAAGAATGAGATTCCTCTGGCATGAAGACATCGGGAGTCCTCAGTATATGGTAATTTTCCAGATTGATAAACTTATGTTGTGATCATATTTTAATTGCCACGGCAACCTTTTTTGACCAAGGTTGAGCAACAAAAATGCCATTTCTAAATAATTCAGAAAATTCTGTGTCAAATCACCTAATCTTGCGGCTTACCACCCAAATTAACAAATACACTGGAAGAACATATTTGTGATTTTGTCATTTAGCAAAAAAATTTCCATGGCAACAAAATAGATTTTTTTTTTTTTTTTTTAAGGAATATTTATTGCCAGCCAATAAACATTTGAATATGAAATAATGTCACAGTGACTGAAATATGAAATTCAATGGTTTGTTCCTGCTGTTGGTAGTGAGGGTTTCTCCATCTTTTCTCATGTCTCTCCAGGTTGCCGTTCTTACCGCGATGTACTTTTCTATGTTCGAATTTCCTCGATCCTCCTTATGAGTTCTTCCGATTGGGGTGACATGTTCTTCCTCATTTTGCAGTAGTATATGTACAGTTTGGTGGCCATAATGATGAGGTCCCAACACTCTTGTTCGCAGGGTTCCGAATATTATGGTTTTGGTTGGGCTATGTCGAGCTGGTAACCGGTGTTCGTTTTCGTCCATTCACATATGTCTATCCAAATCGTTGAATTTTTTCGCAGTCGCAGAACAGGTGTTTGTATGTCTCTGGTTCTTTTTGGCACAGGTCACAAAGTGGCTGTCTTTCATCCTCCATCGATGTAGCTTGTAGTTGTACCTAGATCTATGAATAGTCTGTATTGGGAGATGCCTGAGTTTGGTTGATTCTGTGCTCTTGTAGGTCATTCAGAAGTTGTGCGTGTTCCAGTTCACCATTTTTCTGTCTGAAGTTCTGCTTGCCATTTTTGTATAAGGGTTGTCTGGTGTCTTTGCTTCTTTGTCCAGTAGTTCTGGTAGATCATTTTACTTGGTCTTCCTGCTTTTCGGAGCATCTCTATTTCAATTGAAGGATTGGCCATTACTCTCTTGTTTTAATACGCCATGGTATAGGTAGGGCACTGATGATTCCATAATATTTCAAGAAATTTGTTTCAATGCCGTATTTTTTCAGAAAATTGCCGGTAATCTAGAATGTTTCCGTGTTCGTCTTTCAAATCCTTAACGAAGTTGATACCTGCAGTTTGCGCAACAAAATAGATGG